>CM075863.1:48932477-49175291 GCA_038021265.1 Cyprinella venusta | reverse complement strand
TGCCGAGATATCAGACGTCAAAGTTTTGACCTGGAAAAAAAAGCATAAGCGGTAACACTGTCGTTTTTGGCCGAAATTTTGACCCCCTCCGATCTTCTTGAAACTCTGGATTCTGACAGAGGGCCACGAGACTTCGACCAGCGCGGAAAAATGGAGGCTCTAGACCCTTCCAGAGCCGAGATATCGGACGTCAAATTTTGACCTGAAAAAAAAAAAACATAAGGGGTAACACTGTCGTTTTTGGCCGAAATTTTGACCCCCTCTGATCTTCTTGAAACTCTGGATTCTGACAGAGGGCCACGAGACTTCGACCAGCGCGCAAAAATGGAGGCTCTAGACCCTTCCAGAGCCGAGATATCAGACGTCAAAGTTTTGACCTGAAAAAAAACATAAGGGATAACACTGTCGTTTTTGGCCGAAATTTTGACCCCCTCCGATCTTCTTGAAACTCTGGATTCTGACAGAGGGCCACGAGACTTCGACCAGCGCGCAAAAATGGAGGCTCTAGACCCTTCCAGAGCCGAGATATCGGACGTCAAAGTTTTGACCTGAAAAAAAAACATAAGGGGTAACACTGTCGTTTTTGGCCGAAATTTTGACCCCCTCCGATCTTCTTGAAACTCTGGATTCTGACAGAGGGCCACGAGACTTCGACCAGCACGCAAAAATGAAGGCTCTAGACCCTTCCAGAGCCGAGATATCGGACGACAAAGTTTTGACCTGAAAAAAAAACATAAGGGGTAACACTGTCGTTTTTGGCCGAAATTTTGACCCCCTCCGATCTTCTTGAAACTCTGGATTCTGACAGAGGGCCACGAGACTTCGACCAACGCGCAAAAATGGAGGCTCTAGACCCTTCCAGAGCCGAGATATCAGACGTCAAAGTTTTGACCTGGAAAAAAAAGCATAAGCGGTAACACTGTCGTTTTTGGCCGAAATTTTGACCCCCTCCGATCTTCTTGAAACTCTGGATTCTGACAGAAGGCCACGAGACTTCGACCAGCGCGCAAAAATGGAGGCTCTAGACCCTTCCAGAGCCGAGATATCAGACGTCAAAGTTTTGACCTGAAAAAAAAACATAAGGGGTAACACTGTCGTTTTTGGCCGAAATTTTGACCCCCTCCGATCTTCTTGAAACTCTGGATTCTGACAGAGGGCCACGAGACTTCGACCAGCGCGCAAAAATGGAGGCTCTAGACCCTTCCAGAGCCGAGATATCGGACGTCAAATTTTGACCTGAAAAAAAAAAACATAAGGGGTAACACTGTCGTTTTTGGCCGAAATTTTGACCCCCTCTGATCTTCTTGAAACTCTGGATTCTGACAGAGGGCCACGAGACTTCGACCAGCGCGCAAAAATGGAGGCTCTAGACCCTTCCAGAGCCGAGATATCAGACGTCAAAGTTTTGACCTGAAAAAAAAACCATAAGGGGTAACACTGTCGTTTTTGGCCGAAATTTTGACCCCCTCCGATCTTCTTGAAACTCTGGATTCTGACAGAGGGCAACGAGACTTCGACCAGCGCGCAAAAATGGAGGCTCTAGACCCTTCCAGAGCCGAGATATCGGACGTCAAAGTTTTGACCTGAAAAAAAAACATAAGGGGTAACACTGTCGTTTTTGGCCGAAATTTTGACCCCCTCCAATCTTCTTGAAACTCTGGATTCTGACAGAGGGCCACGAGACTTCGACCAGCGCGCAAAAATGGAGGCTCTAGACCCTTCCAGAGCCGAGATATCAGACGTCAAAGTTTTGACCTGAAAAAAAAAACATAAGGGGTAACACTGTCATTTTTGGCCGACATTTTGACCCCCTCCGATCTTCTTGAAACTCTAGATTCTGACAGAGGGCCACGAGACTTCGACCAGCGCGCAAAAATGGAGGCTCTAGACCCTTCCAGAGCCGAGATATCGGACGTCAAAGTTTTGACCTGAAAAAAAAAAAACATAAGGGGTAACACTGTCGTTTTTGGCCGAAATTTTGACCCCCTCCGATCTTCTTGAAACTCTGGATTCTGACAGAGGGCCACGAGACTTCGACCAGCGCGCAAAAATGGAGGCTCTAGACCCTTCCAGAGCCGAGATATCGGACGTCAAAGTTTTGACCTGAAAAAAAACATAAAGGGTAACACTGTCGTTTTTGGCCGAAATTTTGACCCCCTCCGATCTTCTTGAAACTCTGGATTCTGACAGAGGGCCACGAGACTTCGACCAGCGCGCAAAAATGGAGGCTCTAGACCCTTCCAGAGCCGAGATATCAGACGTCAAAGTTTTGACCTGGAAAAAAAAGCATAAGGGGTAACACTGTCGTTTTGGCCGAAATTTTGACCCCCTCCGATCTTCTTGAAACTCTGGATTCTGACAGAGGGCCACGAGACTTCGACCAGCGCGCAAAAATGGAGGCTCTAGACCCTTCCAGAGCCGAGATATCAGACGTCAAAGTTTTGACCTGAAAAAAAAAAAAACATAAGAGGTAACACTGTCGTTTTTGGCCGAAATTTTGACCCCCTCCGATCTTCTTGAAACTCTGGATTCTGACAGAGGGCCACGAGACTTCGACCAGCGCGCAAAAATGGAGGCTCTAGACCCTTCCAGAGCCGAGATATCGGACGTCAAAGTTTTGACCTGAAAAAAAAACATAAGGGGTAACACTGTCGTTTTTGGCCGAAATTTTGACCCCCTCTGATCTTCTTGAAACTCTGGATTCTGACAGAGGGCCACGAGACTTCGACCAGCGCGCAAAAATGGAGGCTCTAGACCCTTCCAGAGCCGAGATATCGGACGTCAAAGTTTTGACCTGAAAAAAACATAAGGGGTAACACTGTCGTTTTTGGCCGAAATTTTGACCCCCTCCGATCTTCTTGAAACTCTGGATTCTGACAGAGGGCCACGAGACTTCGACCAGCGCGCAAAAATGGAGGCTCTAGACCCTTCCAGAGCCGAGATATCGGACGTCAAAGTTTTGACCTGATAAAAAAACATAAGGGGTAACACTGTCGTTTTTGGCCGAAATTTTGACCCCCTCCGATCTTCTTGAAACTCTGGATTCTGACAGAGGGCCACGAGACTTCGACCAGCGCGCAAAAATGGAGGCTCTAGACCCTTCCAGAGCCGAGATATCAGACGTCAAAGTTTTGACCTGGAAAAAAAGCATAAGGGGTAACACTGTCGTTTTTGGCCGAAATTTTGACCCCCTCCGATCTTCTTGAAACTCTGGATTCTGACAGAGGGCCACGAGACTTCGACCAGCGCGCAAAAATGGAGGCTCTAGACCCTTCCAGAGCCGAGATATCAGACGTCAAAGTTTTGACCTGGAAAAAAAAGCATAAGGGGTAACACTGTCGTTTTGGCCGAAATTTTGACCCCCTCCGATCTTCTTGAAACTCTGGATTCTGACAGAGGGCCACGAGACTTCGACCAGCGCGCAAAAATGGAGGCTCTAGACCCTTCCAGAGCCGAGATATCAGACGTCAAAGTTTTGACCTGAAAAAAAAAAACATAAGAGGTAACACTGTCGTTTTTGGCCGAAATTTTGACCCCCTCCGATCTTCTTGAAACTCTGGATTCTGACAGAGGGCCACGAGACTTCGACCAGCGCGCAAAAATGGAGGCTCTAGACCCTTCCAGAGCCGAGATATCGGACGTCAAAGTTTTGACCTGAAAAAAAAACATAAGGGGTAACACTGTCGTTTTTGGCCGAAATTTTGACCCCCTCTGATCTTCTTGAAACTCTGGATTCTGACAGAGGGCCACGAGACTTCGACCAGCGCGCAAAAATGGAGGCTCTAGACCCTTCCAGAGCCGAGATATCGGACGTCAAAGTTTTGACCTGAAAAAAACATAAGGGGTAACACTGTCGTTTTTGGCCGAAATTTTGACCCCCTCCGATCTTCTTGAAACTCTGGATTCTGACAGAGGGCCACGAGACTTCGACCAGCGCGCAAAAATGGAGGCTCTAGACCCTTCCAGAGCCGAGATATCGGACGTCAAAGTTTTGACCTGATAAAAAAACATAAGGGGTAACACTGTCGTTTTTGGCCGAAATTTTGACCCCCTCCGATCTTCTTGAAACTCTGGATTCTGACAGAGGGCCACGAGACTTCGACCAGCGCGCAAAAATGGAGGCTCTAGACCCTTCCAGAGCCGAGATATCAGACGTCAAAGTTTTGACCTGGAAAAAAAGCATAAGGGGTAACACTGTCGTTTTTGGCCGAAATTTTGACCCCCTCCGATCTTCTTGAAACTCTGGATTCTGACAGAGGGCCACGAGACTTCGACCAGCGCGCAAAAATGGAGGCTCTAGACCCTTCCAGAGCCGAGATATCAGACGTCAAAGTTTTGACCTGAAAAAAAAAACATAAGGGGTAACACTGTCGTTTTTGGCCGAAATTTTGACCCCCTCCGATCTTCTTGAAACTCTGGATTCTGACAGAGGGCCACGAGACTTCGACCAGCGCGCAAAAATGGAGGCTCTAGACCCTTCCAGAGCCGAGATATCGGACGTCAAAGTTTTGACCTGAAAAAAAAACATAAGGGGTAACACTGTCGTTTTTGGCCGAAATTTTGACCCCCTCCGATCTTCTTGAAACTCTGGATTCTGACAGAGGGCCACGAGACTTCGACCAGCGCGCAAAAATGGAGGCTCTAGACCCTTCCAGAGCCGAGATATCGGACGTCAAAGTTTTGACCTGAAAAAAAAAACATAAGGGGTAACACTGTCGTTTTTGGCCGAAATTTTGACCCCCTCCGATCTTCTTGAAACTCTGGATTCTGACAGAGGGCCACGAGACTTCGACCAGCGCGCAAAAATGGAGGCTCTAGACCCTTCCAGAGCCGAGATATCGGACGTCAAAGTTTTGACCTGAAAAAAAAAACATAAGGGGTAACACTGTCGTTTTTGGCCGAAATTTTGACCCCCTCCGATCTTCTTGAAACTCTGGATTCTGACAGAGGGCCACGAGACTTCGACCAGCGCGCAAAAATGGAGGCTCTAGACCCTTCCAGAGCCGAGATATCGGACGTCAAAGTTTTGACCTGGAAAAAAAACATAAGGGGTAACACTGTCGTTTTTGGCCGAAATTTTGACCCCCTCCGATCTTCTTGAAACTCTGGATTCTGACAGAGGGCCCCGAGACTTCGACCAGCGCGCAAAAATGGAGGCTCTAGCCCTTTCCAGAGCCGAGATATCAGACGTCAAAGTTTTGACCTGAAAAAAAAAACATAAGGGGTAACACTGTCGTTTTTGGCCGAAATTTTGACCCCCTCCGATCTTCTTGAAACTCTGGATTCTGACAGAGGGCCACGAGACTTCGACCAGCGCGCAAAAATGGAGGCTCTAGACCCTTCCAGAGCCGAGATATCGGACGTCAAAGTTTTGACCTGAAAAAAAAACATAAGGGGTAACACTGTCGTTTTTGGCCGAAATTTTGACCCCCTCCGATCTTCTTGAAACTCTGGATTCTGACAGAGGGCCACGAGACTTCGACCAGCGCGCAAAAATGGAGGCTCTAGACCCTTCCAGAGCCGAGATATCGGACGTCAAAGTTTTGACCTGAAAAAAAAAACATAAGGGGTAACACTGTCGTTTTTGGCCGAAATTTTGACCCCCTCCGATCTTCTTGAAACTCTGGATTCTGACAGAGGGCCACGAGACTTCGACCAGCGCGCAAAAATGGAGGCTCTAGACCCTTCCAGAGCCGAGATATCGGACGTCAAAGTTTTGACCTGAAAAAAAAAACATAAGGGGTAACACTGTCGTTTTTGGCCGAAATTTTGACCCCCTCCGATATTCTTGAAACTCTGGATTCTGACAGAGGGCCACGAGACTTCGACCAGCGCTCAAAAATGGAGGCTCTAGACCCTTCCAGAGCCGAGATATCGGACGTCAAAGTTTTGACCTGAAAAAAAAACATAAGGGGTAACACTGCCGTTTTTGGCCGAAATTTTGACCCCCTCCGATCTTCTTGAAACTCTGGATTCTGACAGAGGGCCACGAGACTTCGACCAGCACGCAAAAATGGAGGCTCTAGACCCTTCCAGAGCCGAGATATCGGACGTCAAAGTTTTGACCTGAAAAAAAAACATAAGGGGTAACACTGTCGTTTTTGGCCGAAATTTTGACCCCCTCCGATCTTCTTGAAACTCTGGATTCTGACAGAGGGCCAAGAGACTTCGACCAACGCGCAAAAATGGAGGCTCTAGACCCTTCCAGAGCCGAGATATCAGACGTCAAAGTTTTGACCTGGAAAAAAAAGCATAAGCGGTAACACTGTCGTTTTTGGCCGAAATTTTGACCCCCTCCGATCTTCTTGAAACTCTGGATTCTGACAGAGGGCCACGAGACTTCGACCAGCGCGGAAAAATGGAGGCTCTAGACCCTTCCAGAGCCGAGATATCGGACGTCAAATTTTGACCTGAAAAAAAAAAAACATAAGGGGTAACACTGTCGTTTTTGGCCGAAATTTTGACCCCCTCTGATCTTCTTGAAACTCTGGATTCTGACAGAGGGCCACGAGACTTCGACCAGCGCGCAAAAATGGAGGCTCTAGACCCTTCCAGAGCCGAGATATCAGACGTCAAAGTTTTGACCTGGAAAAAAAAGCATAAGCGGTAACACTGTCGTTTTTGGCCGAAATTTTGACCCCCTCCGATCTTCTTGAAACTCTGGATTCTGACAGAGGGCCACGAGACTTCGACCAGCGCGCAAAAATGGAGGCTCTAGACCCTTCCAGAGCCGAGATATCAGACGTCAAAGTTTTGACCTGAAAAAAAAACATAAGGGGTAACACTGTCGTTTTTGGCCGAAATTTTGACCCCCTCCGATCTTCTTGAAACTCTGGATTCTGACAGAGGGCCACGAGACTTCGACCAGCGCGCAAAAATGGAGGCTCTAGACCCTTCCAGAGCCGAGATATCGGACGTCAAAGTTTTGACCTGAAAAAAAAAACATAAGGGGTAACACTGTCGTTTTTGGCCGAAATTTTGACCCCCTCTGATCTTCTTGAAACTCTGGATTCTGACAGAGGGCCACGAGACTTCGACCAGCGCGCAAAAATGGAGGCTCTAGACCCTTCCAGAGCCGAGATATCAGACGTCAAAGTTTTGACCTGAAAAAAAACCATAAGGGGTAACACTGTCGTTTTTGGCCGAAATTTTGACCCCCTCCGATCTTCTTGAAACTCTGGATTCTGACAGAGGGCAACGAGACTTCGACCAGCGCGCAAAAATGGAGGCTCTAGACCCTTCCAGAGCCGAGATATCGGACGTCAAAGTTTTGACCTGAAAAAAAAACATAAGGGGTAACACTGTCGTTTTTGGCCGAAATTTTGACCCCCTCCAATCTTCTTGAAACTCTGGATTCTGACAGAGGGCCACGAGACTTCGACCAGCGCGCAAAAATGGAGGCTCTAGACCCTTCCAGAGCCGAGATATCAGACGTCAAAGTTTTGACCTGAAAAAAAAAACATAAGGGGTAACACTGTCGTTTTTGGCCGACATTTTGACCCCCTCCGATCTTCTTGAAACTCTAGATTCTGACAGAGGGCCACGAGACTTCGACCAGCGCGCAAAAATGGAGGCTCTAGACCCTTCCAGAGCCGAGATATCGGACGTCAAAGTTTTGACCTGAAAAAAAAAAACATAAGGGGTAACACTGTCGTTTTTGGCCGAAATTTTGACCCCCTCCGATCTTCTTGAAACTCTGGATTCTGACAGAGGGCCACGAGACTTCGACCAGCGCGCAAAAATGGAGGCTCTAGACCCTTCCAGAGCCGAGATATCGGACGTCAAAGTTTTGACCTGAAAAAAAACATAAAGGGTAACACTGTCGTTTTTGGCCGAAATTTTGACCCCCTCCGATCTTCTTGAAACTCTGGATTCTGACAGAGGGCCACGAGACTTCGACCAGCGCGCAAAAATGGAGGCTCTAGACCCTTCCAGAGCCGAGATATCAGACGTCAAAGTTTTGACCTGGAAAAAAAAGCATAAGGGGTAACACTGTCGTTTTGGCCGAAATTTTGACCCCCTCCGATCTTCTTGAAACTCTGGATTCTGACAGAGGGCCACGAGACTTCGACCAGCGCGCAAAAATGGAGGCTCTAGACCCTTCCAGAGCCGAGATATCAGACGTAAAAGTTTTGACCTGAAAAAAAAAAACATAAGAGGTAACACTGTCGTTTTTGGCCGAAATTTTGACCCCCTCCGATCTTCTTGAAACTCTGGATTCTGACAGAGGGCCACGAGACTTCGACCAGCGCGCAAAAATGGAGGCTCTAGACCCTTCCAGAGCCGAGATATCGGACGTCAAAGTTTTGACCTGAAAAAAAAACATAAGGGGTAACACTGTCGTTTTTGGCCGAAATTTTGACCCCCTCTGATCTTCTTGAAACTCTGGATTCTGACAGAGGGCCACGAGACTTCGACCAGCGCGCAAAAATGGAGGCTCTAGACCCTTCCAGAGCCGAGATATCGGACGTCAAAGTTTTGACCTGAAAAAAACATAAGGGGTAACACTGTCGTTTTTGGCCGAAATTTTGACCCCCTCCGATCTTCTTGAAACTCTGGATTCTGACAGAGGGCCACGAGACTTCGACCAGCGCGCAAAAATGGAGGCTCTAGACCCTTCCAGAGCCGAGATATCGGACGTCAAAGTTTTGACCTGAAAAAAAAAACATAAGGGGTAACACTGTCGTTTTTGGCCGAAATTTTGACCCCCTCCGATCTTCTTGAAACTCTGGATTCTGACAGAGGGCCACGAGACTTCGACCAGCGCGCAAAAATGGAGGCTCTAGACCCTTCCAGAGCCGAGATATCAGACGTCAAAGTTTTGACCTGAAAAAAAAAACATAAGGGGTAACACTGTCGTTTTTGGCCGAAATTTTGACCCCCTCCGATCTTCTTGAAACTCTGGATTCTGACAGAGGGCCACGAGACTTCGACCAGCGCGCAAAAATGGAGGCTCTAGACCCTTCCAGAGCCGAGATATCGGACGTCAAAGTTTTGACCTGAAAAAAAAACATAAGGGGTAACACTGTCGTTTTTGGCCGAAATTTTGACCCCCTCCGATCTTCTTGAAACTCTGGATTCTGACAGAGGGCCACGAGACTTCGACCAGCGCGCAAAAATGGAGGCTCTAGACCCTTCCAGAGCCGAGATATCGGACGTCAAAGTTTTGACCTGAAAAAAAAAACATAAGGGGTAACACTGTCGTTTTTGGCCGAAATTTTGACCCCCTCCGATCTTCTTGAAACTCTGGATTCTGACAGAGGGCCACGAGACTTCGACCAGCGCGCAAAAATGGAGGCTCTAGACCCTTCCAGAGCCGAGATATCGGACGTCAAAGTTTTGACCTGAAAAAAAAAACATAAGGGGTAACACTGTCGTTTTTGGCCGAAATTTTGACCCCCTCCGATCTTCTTGAAACTCTGGATTTTGACAGAGGGCCACGAGACTTCGACCAGCGCGCAAAAATGGAGGCTCTAGACCCTTCCAGAGCCGAGATATCGGACGTCAAAGTTTTGACCTGGAAAAAAAACATAAGGGGTAACACTGTCGTTTTTGGCCGAAATTTTGACCCCCTCCGATCTTCTTGAAACTCTGGATTCTGACAGAGGGCCCCGAGACTTCGACCAGCGCGCAAAAATGGAGGCTCTAGCCCTTTCCAGAGCCGAGATATCGGACGTCAAAGTTTTGACATGAAAAAAAACATAAGAGGTAACACTGTCGTTTTTGGCCGAAATTTTGACCCCCTCCGATCTTCTTGAAACTCTGGATTCTGACAGAGGGCCACGAGGCTTCGACCAGCGCGCAAAAATGGAGGCTCTAGACCCTTCCAGAGCCGAGATATCAGACGTCAAAGTTTTGACCTGAAAAAAAAAACATAAGGGGTAACACTGTCGTTTTTGGACGAAATTTTGACCCCCTCCGATCTTCTTGAAACTCTGGATTCTGACAGAGGGCCACGAGACTTCGACCAGCGCGCAAAAATGGAGGCTCTAGACCCTTCCAGAGCCGAGATATCGGACGTCAAAGTTTTGACCCGAAAAAAAAACATAAGGGGTAACACTGTCGTTTTTGGCCGAAATTTTGACCCCCTCCGATCTTCTTGAAACTCTGGATTCTGACAGAGGGCCACGAGACTTCGACCAGCACGCAAAAATGGAGGCTCTAGACCCTTCCAGAGCCGAGATATCGGACATCAAAGTTTTGACCTGAAAAAAAACATAAGGGGTAACACTGTCGTTTTTGGCCGAAATTTTGACCCCCTCCGATCTTCTTGAAACTCTGGATTCTGACAGAGGGCCACGAGACTTCGACCAGCGCGCAAAAATGGAGGCTCTAGACCCTTCCAGAGCCGAGATATCGGACGTCAAAGTTTTGACCTGAAAAAAAAAAACATAAGGGGTAACACTGTCGTTTTTGGCCGAAATTTTGACCCCCTCCGATCTTCTTGAAACTCTGGATTCTGACAGAGGGCCACGAGACTTCGACCAGCGCGCAAAAATGGAGGCTCTAGACCCTTCCAGAGCCGAGATATCGGACGTCAAAGTTTTGACCTGAAAAAAAAAACATAAGGGGTAACACTGTCGTTTTTGGCCGAAATTTTGACCCCCTCTGATCTTCTTGAAACTCTGGATTCTGACAGAGGGCCACGAGACTTCGACCAGCGCGCAAAAATGGAGGCTCTAGACCCTTCCAGAGCCGAGATATCAGACGTCAAAGTTTTGACCTGAAAAAAAAAACATAAGGGGGTAACACTGTCGTTTTTGGCCGAAATTTTGACCCCCTCCGATCTTCTTGAAACTCTGGATTCTGACAGAGGGCCACGAGACTTCGACCAGCGCGCAAAAATGGAGGCTCTAGACCCTTCCAGAGCCGAGATATCGGACGTCAAAGTTTTGACCTGAAAAAAAAACATAAGGGGTAACACTGTCGTTTTTGGCCGAAATTTTGACCCCCTCCGATCTTCTTGAAACTCTGGATTCTGACAGAGGGCCACGAGACTTCGACCAGCGCGCAAAAATGGAGGCTCTAGACCCTTCCAGAGCCGAGATATCAGACGTCAAAGTTTTGACCTGAAAAAAAAAAACATAAGGGGTAACACTGTCGTTTTTGGCCGAAATTTTGACCCCCTCCGATCTTCTTGAAACTCTGGATTCTGACAGAGGGCCACGAGACTTAGATCAACGCGCAAAAATGGAGGCTCTAGACCCTTCCAGAGCCGAGATATCTGACGTCAAAGTTTTGACCTGAAAAAAAAACATAAGGGGTAACACTGTCGTTTTTGGCCGAAATTTTGACCCCCTCCGATCTTCTTGAAACTCTGGATTCTGACAGAGGGCCACGAGACTTCGACCAGCGCGCAAAAATGGAGGCTCTAGACCCTTCCAGAGCCGAGATATCAGACGTCAAAGTTTTGACCTGAAAAAAAAAAACATAAGGGGTAACACTGTCGTTTTTGGCCGAAATTTTGACCCCCTCCGATCTTCTTGAAACTCTGGATTCTGACAGAGGGCCACGAGACTTCGACCAGCGCGCAAAAATGGAGGCTCTAGACCCTTCCAGAGCCGAGATATCTGACGTCAAAGTTTTGACCTGAAAAAAAAACATAAGGGGTAACACTGTCGTTTTTGGCCGAAATTTTGACCCCCTCCGATCTTCTTGAAACTCTGGATTCTGACAGAGGGCCACCAGACTTCGACCAGCACGCAAAAATGGAGGCTCTAGACCCTTCCAGAGCCGAGATATCGGACGTCAAAGTTTTGACCTGAAAAAAAAACATTAGGGGTAACACTGTCGTTTTTGGCTGAAATTTTGACCCCCTCCGATCTTCTTGAAACTCTGGATTCTGACAGAGGGCCACGAGACTTCGACCAACGCGCAAAAATGGAGGCTCTAGACCCTTCCAGAGCCGAGATATCAGACGTCAAAGTTTTGACCTGGAAAAAAAAGCATAAGCGGTAACACTGTCGTTTTTGGCCGAAATTTCGACCCCCTCCGATCTTCTTGAAACTCTAGATTCTGACAGAGGGCCACGAGACTTCGACCAGCGCGCAAAAATGGAGGCTCTAGACCCTTCCAGAGCCGAGATATCAGACGTCAAAGTTTTGACCTGAAAAAAAAAAACATAATGGGGAACACTGTCGTTTTTGGCCGAAATTTTGACCCCCTCCGATCTTCTTGAAACTCTGGATTCTGACAGAGGGCCACGAGACTTCGACCAGCGCGCAAAAATGGAGGCTCTAGACCCTTCCAGAGCCGAGATATCGGACGTCAAAGTTTTGACCTGAAAAAAAAACATAAGGGGTAACACTGTCGTTTTTGGCCGAAATTTTGACCCCCTCTGATCTTCTTGAAACTCTGGATTCTGACAGAGGGCCACGAGACTTCGACCAGCGCGCAAAAATGGAGGCTCTAGACCCTTCCAGAGCCGAGACATCAGACGTCAAAGTTTTCACCTGAAAAAAAAAACATAAGGGGTAACACTGTCGTTTTTGGCCGAAATTTTGACCCCCTCCGATCTTCTTGAAACTCTGGATTCTGACAGAGGGCCACGAGACTTCGACCAGCGCGCAAAAATGGAGGCTCTAGACCCTTCCAGAGCCGAGATATCGGACGTCAAAGTTTTGACCTGAAAAAAAAAACATAAGGGGTAACACTGTCGTTTTTGGCCGAAATTTTGACCCCCTCCGATCTTCTTGAAACTCTGGATTCTGACAGAGGGCCACGAGACTTCGACCAGCACGCAAAAATGGAGGCTCTAGATCCTTCCAGAGCCGAGATTTCGGACGACAAAGTTTTGACCTGAAAAAAAAAAACATAAGGGGTAACACTGTCGTTTTTGGCCGAAATTTTGACCCCCTCCGATCTTCTTGAAACTCTGGATTCTGACAGAGGGCCACGAGACTTCGACCAGCGCGCAAAAATGGAGGCTCTAGACCCTTCCAGAGCCGAGATATCGGACGTCAAAGTTTTGACCTGAAAAAAAAACATAAGGGGTAACACTGTCGTTTTTGGCCGAAATTTTGACCCCCTCTGATCTTCTTGAAACTCTGGATTCTGACAGAGGGCCACGAGACTTCGACCAGCGCGCAAAAATGGAGGCTCTAGACCCTTCCAGAGCCGAGATATCAGACGTCAAAGTTTTGACCTGAAAAAAAAAACATAAGGGGTAACACTGTCGTTTTTGGCCGAAATTTTGACCCCCTCCGATCTTCTTGAAACTCTGGATTCTGACAGAGGGCCACGAGACTTCGACCAGTGCGCAAAAATGGAGGCTCTAGACCCTTCCAGAGCCGAGATATCAGACGTCAAAGTTTTGACCTGAAAAAAAAAACATAAGGGGTAACACTGTCGTTTTTGGCCGAAATTTTGACCCCCTCCGATCTTCTTGAAACTCTGGATTCTGACAGAGGGCCATGAGACTTCGACCAGCGCGCAAAAATGGAGGCTCTAGACCCTTCCAGAGCCGAGATATCGGACGTCAAAGTTTTGACCTGAAAAAAAAAAACATAAGGGGTAACACTGTCGTTTTTGGCCGAAATTTTGACCCCCTCCGATCTTCTTGAAACTCTGGATTCTGACAGAGGGCCACGAGACTTCGACCAGCGCGCAAAAATGGAGGCTCTAGACCCTTCCAGAGCCGAGATATCGGACGTCAAAGTTTTGACCTGAAAAAAAAACATAAGGGGTAACACTGTCGTTTTTGGCCGAAATTTTGACCCCCTCCGATCTTCTTGAAACTCTGGATTCTGACAGAGGGCCACGAGACTTCGACCAGCGCGCAAAAATGGAGGCTCTAGACCCTTCCAGAGCCGAGATATCAGACGTCAAAGTTTTGACCCGGAAAAAAAGCATAAGGGGTAACACTGTCGTTTTTGGCCGAAATTTTGACCCCCTCCGATCTTCTTGAAACTCTGGATTCTGACAGAGGGCCACGAGACTTCGACCAGCGCGCAAAAATGGAGGCTCTAGACCCTTCCAGAGCCGAGATATCAGACGTCAAAGTTTTGACCTGGAAAAAAAACATAAGGGGTAACACTGTCGTTTTTGGCCGAAATTTTGACCCCCTCCGATCTTCTTGAAACTCTGGATTCTGACAGAGGGCCACGAGACTTCGACCAGCGCGCAAAAATGGAGGCTCTAGACCCTTCCAGAGCCGAGATATCAGACGTCAAAGTTTTGACCTGAAAAAAAAACATAAGGGGTAACACTGTCGTTTTTGGCCGAAATTTTGACCCCCTCCGATCTTCTTGAAACTCTGGATTCTGACAGAGGGCAACGAGACTTCGACCAGCGCGCAAAAATGGAGGCTCTAGACCCTTCCAGAGCCGAGATATCGGACGTCAAACTTTTGACCTGAAAAAAAAAACATAAGGGGTAACACTGTCGTTTTTGGCCGAAATTTTGACCCCCTCCGATCTTCTTGAAACTCTGGATTCTGACAGAGGGCCACGAGACTTCGACCAGTGCGCAAAAATGGAGGCTCTAGACCCTTCCAGAGCCGAGATATCAGACGTCAAAGTTTTGACCTGAAAAAAAAAACATAAGGGGTAACACTGTCGTTTTTGGCCGAAATTTTGACCCCCTCCGATCTTCTTGAAACTCTGGATTCTGACAGAGGGCCATGACACTTCGACCAGCGCGCAAAAATGGAGGCTCTAGACCCTTCCAGAGCCGAGATATCGGACGTCAAAGTTTTGACCTGAAAAAAAAAAACATAAGGGGTAACACTGTCGTTTTTGGCCGAAATTTTGACCCCCTCCGATCTTCTTGAAACTCTGGATTCTGACAGAGGGCCACGAGACTTCGACCAGCGCGCAAAAATGGAGGCTCTAGACCCTTCCAGAGCCGAGATATCGGACGTCAAAGTTTTGACCTGGAAAAAAAAGCATAAGGGGTAACACTGTCGTTTTTGGCCGAAATTTTGACCCCCTCCGATCTTCTTGAAACTCTGGATTCTGACAGAGGGCCACGAGACTTCGACCAGCGCGCAAAAATGGAGGCTCTAGACCCTTCCAGAGCCGAGATATCAGACGTCAAAGTTTTGACCTGAAAAAAAAAAACATAAGGGGTAACACTGTCGTTTTTGGCCGAAATTTTGACCCCCTCCGATCTTCTTGAAACTCTGGATTCTGACAGAGGGCCACGAGACTTCGACCAGCGCGCAAAAATGGAGGCTCTAGACCCTTCCAGAGCCAAGATATCGGACGTCAAAGTTTTGACCTGAAAAAAAAACATAAGGGGTAACACTGTCGTTTTTGGCCGAAATTTTGACCCCCTCCGATCTTCTTGAAACTCTGGATTCTGACAGAGGGCCCCGAGACTTCGACCAGCGCGCAAAAATGGAGGCTCTAGACCCTTCCAGAGCCGAGATATCAGACGTCAAAGTTTTGACCTGAAAAAAAAAAAACATAAGGGGTAACACTGTCGTTTTTGGCCGAAATTTTGACCCCCTCCGATCTTCTTGAAACTCTGGATTCTGACAGAGGGCCACGAGACTTCGACCAGCGCGCAAAAATGGAGGCTCTAGACCCTTCCAGAGCCGAGATATCGGACGTCAAAGTTTTGACCTGAAAAAAAAACATAAGGGGTAACACTGTCGTTTTTGGCCGAAATTTTGACCCCCTCCGATCTTCTTGAAACTCTGGATTCTGACAGAGGGCCACGAGACTTCGACCAGCGCGCAAAAATGGAGGCTCTAGACCCTTCCAGAGCCGAGATATCGGACGTCAAAGTTTTGACCTGAAAAAAAAACATAAGGGGTAACACTGTCGTTTTTGGCCGAAATTTTGACCCCCTCCGATCTTCTTGAAACTTTGGATTCTGACAGAGGGCCACGAGACTTCGACCAGCGCGCAAAAATGGAGGCTCTAGACCCTTCCAGAGCCGAGATATCAGACGTCAAAGTTTTGACCTGAAAAAAAAACATAAGGGGTAACACTGTCGTTTTTGGCCGAAATTTTGACCCCCTCTGATCTTCTTGAAACTCTGGATTCTGACAGAGGGCCACGAGACTTCGACCAGCGCGCAAAAATGGAGGCTCTAGACCCTTCCAGAGCCGAGATATCGGACGTCAAAGTTTTGACCTGAAAAAAAAAACAGGCGGCCCGTTAGGCTGTTTAATCCGGCCCGTCGAGTATTTAAAATATTGTCTTAGAGATTGCATTTGCATGGGGAGCGTTGTGCAGCGCGGTCTGTAGCGGCAGAGCGAGGGGGGAGCTGAGCGGTAAGCGGGCCGTGCTGACAGAGTGGGGAGAGAGAGAGACTGGGAGCTCGTGCACGCGCTGTCGAGAGAGAGAAAACGCTGGGCTGCAAGCTGTTTCAGTAAAAAGAGTGTTACTGCATTTGTGACCTGAGAAGCTGAATCCAGCGGGAAGAGTACTGTTTCATATGTGATTTGTTTTTGAAATATTCTGAATTAATTGTGTGAGCGCGAGCAAGCGCTGTGGGGAGAGAAAGTAACTCAATAAAGTGCATGAGCCCCAGTATTCGCCGACCCTGTGTCTCCTTCCATTCACCGAACCTACATCCCTGTCACACATTCATTTTGCCTTTTTCCTGCAATCCTTGAATAAAGCAGCTCATTCATTCAGAGCTGTTGTGGCTGTGCTGCGGTGTGTCACGTGACAAGCAATGACGCGTCACCATGGAAACCATACAGTGAATAAATAACAGTTGCATTGCAAAGCTCATGTAACCCCTCACACACCCGGGTCTAACTCGACCCGCTCCGAGCGGGCCTCGAACCCAGGTCTCCGGCATGAGAGTCAGGCGCGCTAACAAGGAGGCAAAGACTGCAGCCTCCAGCGTCTGTCGCTAGAGCGCCTATTGAGATCGGGGAGTGAGGTTTACTCGCACAGCAACTACTAGCTGGCCTCCGTTACACTCACGCCGCAGAGTCAGACCGTTTTTTGTAATTTGTCATATGCAATTTATAACTAATATCCCAGGAAACAGAATGTTTGCACGATTGACTCATTGACATTTCAGCACTCCTTCAGACAGCGACTTAAACACAACAAGGCTCCTTGTTGCACATTAATGTTTTTTCCTTTTTTGGAAACTCAAAGAGAAAAAAAAAATGTTAGTAATCACTTGTACACCTGATTAGTTTTCATTTGATTTGTAGTTTTTCTTTTGATATTTAGTTTTTTTTCTCCTCTGTATTTGTCTCTTGGACTGCTTCCGGTTACCTTTATCGCCCGCCTCGCTACGCTCCCGTCTCTGCCGTTTGTTCAATAAATGTTCTTATCTGCTTTTGATTTTTACATTTTATCATACTTAAAATAAATTGGTACATTTTTTTTATTTTTATTTTATTTTTTCACAAATGTATGACATTTGTGTGTTAAGTGCAATTTGATTACCATATGGAGTTTTAATAAAGTTGAATTAATGTAACCTTCCTTCATTGGGGCGGCAGTGGCTCAGTGGTTCATGTGGGTTGTCTACAAACCGAAAGGTTGGTGGTTCAATCCTCGGTCCCACCTGACCAAGTGTCGAGGTGTCCATGAGCAAGACACCTAACCCGAGCTGCTCCCGATGAGCTGGATGGCGCCTTGCATGGCTGCCGTCGGTGTATGAATGTGTGTGTGAATGGGTGTATGTGAGGCAAATTGTAAAGCACTTTGGTGGCCATTGGGTCTATGAAAGCGCTATATAAATGCAGTCCATTTCTCTAATTTTTACTCTACTAAGTGTACACTTGCTGGTGTTTTGTTTCTAATTTACTGTTAGGCTCATTAAATAATACTAAGGATAAACAATATTTAAAAAGAATATAAATATATATATATAAAATTAAAATAAATATAAAATTAAATAAAAAATAACCCCAAAATATAACAATGCTAAATGGGGATATCTATAGCATATAAATTAATATACTATGTAAATTACGTGATCCACGTAAATGGCCGGCCCTCTGTCAAATTTTAAAACCCAGTGTGGCCCTTGAGCCAAAAAGTTTGCCCACCCCTGCTGTAGACCCTTCCAGAGCTGAGATATTGAAACTCAAAATTTTGACCAGAAAAAAAAATGACAGTGTTACCCCTTACATTTTTTTTCGGGGGGTGAAAAATTAATTTTCTCCAATCTTCTCAAAACTCTGGATTCTGATAGAGGGCCACGAGACATGGACCTGGGTGCAAAAATTGAGGCTGTAGACCCTTCCAGAGCTGAGATATTGAAACTCAAAATTTTGACCAGAAAAAAAAATGTCAGTGTTACCCCTTACATTTTTTTTCGGGGGGTGAAAAATTAAGTTTCTCCAATCTTCTCAAAACTCTGGATTCTGATAGAGGGCCACGAGACATGGACCTGGGTACAAAAATTGAGGCTGTAGACCCTTCCAGAGCTGAGATATTGAAACTCAAAATTTTGACCAGAAAAAAAAAAATGACAGTGTTACCCCATACATTTTTTTTTTTCGGGGGGTGAAAAATTAAGTTTCTCCAATCTTCTCAAAACTCTGGATTCGGATAGAGGACCACGAGACATGGACCTGGGTGCAAAAATTGCGACTGTAGACCCTTCCAGAGCTGAGATATTGAAACTCAAAATTTTGACCAGAAAAAAAAATGACAGTGTTACCCCTTACATTTTTTTTCGGGGGGTGAAAAATTAAGTTTCTCCAATCTTCTCAAAACTCTGGATTCTGATAGAGGGCCACGAGACATGGACCTGGGTGCAAAAATTGAGGCTGTAGACCCTTCCAGAGCTGAGATATTGAAACTCAAAATTTTGACCATGCAGAAAAAAAAATGACAGTGTTACCCCTTACATTTTTTTTCGGGGGGTGAAAAATTAAGTTTCTCCAATCTTCTCAAAACTCTGGATTCTGATAGAGGGCCACGAGACATGGACCTGGGTTCAAAAATTGAGGCTGTAGACCCTTCCAGAGCTGAGATATTGAAACTCAAAATTTTGACCAGAAAAAAAATGACAGTGTTACCCCTTACATTTTTTTTTCGGGGGGTGAAAAATTAAGTTTCTCCAATCTTCTCAAAACTCTGGATTCTGATAGAGGGCCACGAGACATGGACCTGGGTGCAAAAATTGAGGCTGTAGACCCTTCCAGAGCTGAGATATTGAAACTCAAAATTTTGACCAGAAAAAAAATGACAGTGTTACCCCTTACATTTTTTTTCGGGGGGTGAAAAATTAAGTTTCTCCAATCTTCTCAAAACTCTGGATTCTGATAGAGGGCCGCGAGACGTGGACCTGGGTGCAAAAATTGAGGCTGTAGACCCTTCCAGAGCTGAGATATTGAAACTCAAAATTTTGACCAGAAAAAAAATGACAGTGTTACCCCTTACATTTTTTTTCGGGGGGTGAAAAATTATGTTTCTCCAATCTTCTCAAAACTCTGGATTCTGATAGAGGGCCACGAGACGTGGACCTGGGTGCAAAAATTGAGGCTGTAGACCCTTCCAGAGCTGAGATATTAAAACTCAAAATTTTGACCAGAAAAAAAAATGACAGTGTTACCCCTTACATTTTTTTTTTCGGGGGTGAAAAATTAAGTTTCTCCAATCTTCTCAAAACTCTGGATTCTGATAGAGGGCCACGAGACGTGGACCTGGGTGCAAAAATTGAGGCTGTAGACCCTTCCAGAGCTGAGATATTGAAACTCAAAATTTTGACCAGAAAAAAAATGACAGTGTTACCCCTTACATTTTTTTTCGGGGGGTGAAAAATTAAGTTTCTCCAATCTTCTCAAAACTCTGGATTCTGATAGAGGGCCACGAGACATGGACCTGGGTGCAAAAATTGAGGCTGTAGACCCTTCCAGAGCTGAGATATTGAAACTCAAAATTTTGACCAGAAAAAAAAATGACAGTGTTACCCCATACGTTTTTTTTTCGGGGGGTGAAAAATTAAGTTTCTCCAATCTTCTCAAAACTCTGGATTCTGATAGAGGGCCACGAGACATGGACCTGGGTTCAAAAATTGAGGCTGTAGACCCTTCCAGAGCTGAGATATTGAAACTCAAAATTTTGACCAGAAAAAAAAATGACAGTGTTACCCCTTACATTTTTTTCGGGGGGTGAAAAATTAAGTTTCTCAAATCTTCTCAAAACTCTGGATTCTGATAGAGGGCCACGAGACATGGACCTGGGTTCAAAAATTGAGGCTGTAGACCCTTCCAGAGCTGAGATATTGAAACTCAAAATTTTGACCAGAAAAAAAAATGACAGTGTTAACCCTTACATTTTTTTTCGGGGGGTGAAAAATTAAGTTTCTCCAATCTTCTCAAAACTCTGGATTCTGATAGAGGGCCACGAGACATGGACCTGGGTGCAAAAATTGAGACTAGACCCTTCCAGAGCTGAGATATTGAAACTCAAAATTTTGACCAGAAAAAAAATGACAGTGTTACCCCTTACATTTTTTTTCGGGGGGTGAAAAATTAAGTTTCTCCAATCTTCTCAAAACTCTGGATTCTGATAGAGGGCCACCAGACGTGGACCTGGGTGCAAAAATTGAGGCTGTAGACCCTTCTAGAGCTGAGATATTAAAACTCAAAATTTTGACCAGAAAAAAAAATGACAGTGTTACCCCTTACATTTTTTTTTTCGGGGGTGAAAAATTAAGTTTCTCCAATCTTCTCAAAACTCTGGATTCTGATAGAGGGCCACGAGACGTGGACCTTGGTGCAAAAATTGAGGCTGTAGACCCTTCCAGAGCTGAGATATTGAAACTCAAAATTTTGACCAGAAAAAAAAAATGACAGTGTTACCCCTTACATTTTTTTTCGGGGGGTGAAAAATTAAGTTTCTCCAATCTTCTCAAAACTCTGGATTCTGATAGAGGGCCACGAGACATGGACCTGGGTGCAAAAATTGAGGCTGTAGACCCTTCCAGAGCTGAGATATTGAAACTCAAAATTTTGACCAGAAAAAAAAATGACAGTGTTACCCCTTACATTTTTTTTTCGGGGGGTGAAAAATTAAGTTTCTCCAATCTTCTCAAAACTCTGGATTCTGATAGAGGGCCACGAGACATGGGCCTGGGTGCAAAAATTGAGGCTGTAGACCCTTCCAGAGCTGAGATATTGAAACTCAAAATTTTGACCAGAAAAAAAAAATGACAGTGTTACCCCTTACATTTTTTTTCGGGGGGTGAAAAATTAAGTTTCTCCAATCTTCTCAAAACTCTGGATTCTGATAGAGGGCCACGAGACATGGACCTGGGTGCAAAAATTGAGGCTGTAGACCCTTCCAGAGCTGAGATATTGAAACTCAAAATTTTGACCAGAAAAAAAAATGAGAGTGTTACCCCTTACGTTTTTTTTTCGGGGGGTGAAAAATTAAGTTTCTCCAATCTTCTCAAAACTCTGGATTCTGATAGAGGGCCACGAGACATGGACCTGGGTGCAAAAATTGAGGCTGTAGACCCTTCCAGATCTGAGATATTGAAACTCAATATTTTGACCAGAAAAAAAAAAAATGACAGTGTAACCCCTTACGTTTTTTTTTCGGGGGGTGAAAAATTAAGTTTCTCCAATCTTCTCAAAACTCTGGATTCTGATAGAGGGCCGCAAGACATGGACCTGGGTGCAAAAATTGAGGCTGTAGACCCTTCCAGAGCTGAGATATTGAAACTCAAAATTTTGACCAGAAAAAAAAATGACAGTGTTACCCCTTACATTTTTTTCGGGGGGTAAAAAATTAAGTTTCTCCAATCTTCTCAAAACTCTGGATTCTGATAGAGGGCCACGAGACATGGACCTGGGTGCAAAAATTGAGGCTGTAGACCCTTCCAGAGCTGAGATATTGAAACTCAAAATTTTGACCAGAAAAAAAAAATGACAGTGTTACCCCTTACATTTTTTTTCGGGGGGTGAAAAATTAAGTTACTCCAATCTTCTCCAAACTCTGGATTCCGATAGAGGGCCACGAGACATGGACCTGGGTTCAAAAATTGAGGCTGTAGACCCTTCCAGAGCTGAGATATTGAAACTCAAAATTTTGACCAGAAAAAAAAATGACAGTGTTACCCCTTACATTTTTTTTCGGGGGGTGAAAAATTAAGTTTCTCCAATCTTCTCAAAACTCTGGATTCTGATAGAGGGCCACGAGACATGGACCTGATTGCAAAAATTGAGACTGTAGACCCTTCCAGAGCTGAGATATTGAAACTCAAAATTTTGACCAGAAAAAAAATGACAGTGTTACCCCTTACATTTTTTTTCGGGGGGTGAAAAATTAAGTTTCTCCAATCTTCTCAAAACTCTGGATTCTGATAGAGGGCCACGAGACGTGGATCTGGGTGCAAAAATTGAGGCTGTAGACCCTTCCAGATCTGAGATATTGAAACTCAAAATTTTGACCAGAAAAAAAAATGACAGTGTTACCCCTTACGTTTTTTTTTCGGGGGGTGAAAAATTAAGTTTCTCCAATCTTCTCAAAACTCTGGATTCTGATAGAGGGCCGCAAGACATGGACCTGGGTGCAAAAATTGAGGCTGTAGACCCTTCCAGAGCTGAGATATTGAAACTCAAAATTTTGACCAGAAAAAAAAATGACAGTGTTACCCCTTACATTTTTTTTTCGGGGGGTGAAAAATTAAGTTTCTCCAATCTTCTCAAAACTCTGGATTCTGATAGAGGGCCACGAGACATGGACCTGGTTGCAAAAATTGAGGCTGTAGACCCTTCCAGAGCTGAGATATTGAAACTCAAAATTTTGACCAGAAAAAAAAATGACAGTGTTACCCCTTACATTTTTTTTCGGGGGGTGAAAAATTAAGTTTCTCCAATCTTCTCAAAACTCTGGATTCTGATAGAGGGCCACGAGACATGGACCTGGGTGCAAAAATTGAGGCTGTAGACCCTTCCAGATCTGAGATATTGAAACTCAATATTTTGACCAGAAAAAAAAATGACAGTGTTACCCCTTACGTTTTTTTTTGGGGGGGGGGGGGGGAAATTAAGTTTCTCCAATCTTCTCAAAACTCTGGATTCTGATAGAGGGCCGCGAGACATGGACCTGGGTGCAAAAATTGAGGCTGTAGACCCTTCCAGAGCTGAGATATTGAAACTCAAAATTTTGACCAGAAAAAAAAATGACAGTGTTACCCCTTACATTTTTTTCGGGGGGTAAAAAATTAAGTTTCTCCAATCTTCTCAAAACTCTGGATTCTGATAGAGGGCCACGAGACATGGACCTGGGTGCAAAAATTGAGGCTGTAGACCCTTCCAGAGCTGAGATATTGAAACTCAAAATTTTGACCAGAAAAAAAAAATGACAGTGTTACCCCTTACATTTTTTTTCGGGGGGTGAAAAATTAAGTTACTCCAATCTTCTCCAAACTCTGGATTCCGATAGAGGGCCACGAGACATGGACCTGGGTTCAAAAATTGAGGCTGTAGACCCTTCCAGAGCTGAGATATTGAAACTCAAAATTTTGACCAGAAAAAAAAATGACAGTGTTACCCCTTACATTTTTTTTCGGGGGGTGAAAAATTAAGTTTCTCCAATCTTCTCAAAACTCTGGATTCTGATAGAGGGCCATGAGACATGGACCTGATTGCAAAAATTGAGACTGTAGACCCTTCCAGAGCTGAGATATTGAAACTCAAAATTTTGACCAGAAAAAAAATGACAGTGTTACCCCTTACATTTTTTTTCGGGGGGTGAAAAATTAAGTTTCTCCAATCTTCTCAAAACTCTGGATTCTGATAGAGGGCCACGAGACGTGGATCTGGGTGCAAAAATTGAGGCTGTAGACCCTTCCAGATCTGAGATATTGAAACTCAAAATTTTGACCAGAAAAAAAAATGACAGTGTTACCCCTTACGTTTTTTTTTCGGGGGGTGAAAAATTAAGTTTCTCCAATCTTCTCAAAACTCTGGATTCTGATAGAGGGCCGCAAGACATGGACCTGGGTGCAAAAATTGAGGCTGTAGACCCTTCCAGAGCTGAGATATTGAAACTCAAAATTTTGACCAGAAAAAAAAATGACAGTGTTACCCCTTACATTTTTTTTTCGGGGGGTGAAAAATTAAGTTTCTCCAATCTTCTCAAAACTCTGGATTCTGATAGAGGGCCACGAGACATGGACCTGGTTGCAAAAATTGAGGCTGTAGACCCTTCCAGAGCTGAGACATTGAAACTCAAAATTTTGACCAGAAAAAAAAATGACAGTGTTACCCCTTACATTTTTTTTGGGGGGGTGAAAAATTAAGTTTCTTCAATCTTCTCAAAACTCTGGATTCTGATAGAGGGCCACGAGACATGGACCTGGGTGCAAAAATTGAGGCTGTAGACCCTTCCAGAGCTGAGATATTGAAACTCAAAATTTTGACCAGAAAAAAAAATGACAGTGTTACCCCTAACCGTTTTTTTTTTTTCGGGGGGTGAAAAATTAAGTTTCTCCAATCTTCTCAAAACTCTGGATTCTGATAGAGGGCCACGAGACATGGACCTGGGTGCAAAAATTGAGACTGTAGACCGTTCCAGAGCTGAGATATTGAAACTCAAATTTTTGACCAGAAAAAAAATGACAGTGTTACCCCTTACATTTTTTTGGGGGGGGTGAAAAATTAAGTTTCTCCAATCTTCTCAAAACTCTGGATTCTGATAGAGGGCCACGAGACATGGACCTGGGTGCAAAAATTGAGGCTGTAGACCCTTCCAGAGCTGAGATATTGAAACTCAAAATTTTGACCAGAAAAAAAAAATGACAGTGTTACCCCTTACATTTTTTTTTCGGGGGGTGAAAAATTAAGTTACTCCAATCTTCTCCAAACTCTGGATTCTGATAGAGGGCCACGAGACATGGACCTGGGTTCAAAAATTGAGGCTGTAGACCCTTCCAGAGCTGAGATATTGAAACTCAAAATTTTGACCAGAAAAAAAAATGACAGTGTTACCCCTTACATTTTTTTTCGGGGGGTGAAAAATTAAGTTTCTCCAATCTTCTCAAAACTCTGGATTCTGATAGAGGGCCACGAGACATGGACCTGATTGCAAAAATTGAGACTGTAGACCCTTCCAGAGCTGAGATATTGAAACTCAAAATTTTGACCAGAAAAAAAATGACAGTGTTACCCCTTACATTTTTTTTCGGGGGGTGAAAAATTAAGTTTCTCCAATCTTCTCAAAACTCTGGATTCTGATAGAGGGCCACGAGACGTGGATCTGGGTGCAAAAATTGAGGCTGTAGACCCTTCCAGATCTGAGATATTGAAACTCAAAATTTTGACCAGAAAAAAAAATGACAGTGTTACCCCTTACGTTTTTTTTTCGGGGGGTGAAAAATTAAGTTTCTCCAATCTTCTCAAAACTCTGGATTCTGATAGAGGGCCGCAAGACATGGACCTGGGTGCAAAAATTGAGGCTGTAGACCCTTCCAGAGCTGAGATATTGAAACTCAAAATTTTGACCAGAAAAAAAAATGACAGTGTTACCCCTTACATTTTTTTTTCGGGGGGTGAAAAATTAAGTTTCTCCAATCTTCTCAAAACTCTGGATTCTGATAGAGGGCCACGAGACATGGACCTGGTTGCAAAAATTGAGGCTGTAGACCCTTCCAGAGCTGAGACATTGAAACTCAAAATTTTGACCAGAAAAAAAAATGACAGTGTTACCCCTTACATTTTTTTTTCGGGGGGTGAAAAATTAAGTTTCTCCAATCTTCTCAAAACTCTGGATTCTGATAGAGGGCCACGAGACATGGACCTGGTTGCAAAAATTGAGGCTGTAGACCCTTCCAGAGCTGAGACATTGAAACTCAAAATTTTGACCAGAAAAAAAAATGACAGTGTTACCCCTTACATTTTTTTTCGGGGGGTGAAAAATTAAGTTTCTTCAATCTTCTCAAAACTCTGGATTCTGATAGAGGGCCACGAGACATGGACCTGGGTGCAAAAATTGAGGCTGTAGACCCTTCCAGAGCTGAGATATTGAAACTCAAAATTTTGACCAGAAAAAAAAATGACAGTGTTACCCCTAACCGTTTTTTTTTTTCGGGGGGTGAAAAATTAAGTTTCTCCAATCTTCTCAAAACTCTGGATTCTGATAGAGGGCCACGAGACATGGACCTGGGTGCAAAAATTGAGACTGTAGACCGTTCCAGAGCTGAGATATTGAAACTCAAATTTTTGACCAGAAAAAAAAATGACAGTGTTACCCCTTACATTTTTTTGGGGGGGGTGAAAAATTAAGTTTCTCCAATCTTCTCAAAACTCTGGATTCTGATAGAGGGCCACGAGACATGGACCTGGGTGCAAAAATTGAGGCTGTAGACCCTTCCAGATCTGAGATATTGAAACTCAAAATTTTGACCAGAAAAAAAAATGACAGTGTTACCCCTTACGTTTTTTTTTTCGGGGGGTGAAAAATTAAGTTTCTCCAATCTTCTCAAAACTCTGGATTCTGATAGAGGGCCACGAGACATGGACCTGGGTGCAAAAATTGAGGCTGTAGACCCTTCCAGAGCTGAGATATTGAAACTCAAAATTTTGACCAGAAAAAAAAATGACAGTGTTACCCCTTACATTTTTTTTCAGGGGGTGAAAAATTAAGTTTCTCCAATCTTCTCAAAACTCTGGATTCTGATAGAGGGCCACGAGACATGGACCTGGGTGCAAAAATTGAGGCTGTAGACCCTTCCAGAGCTGAGATATTGAAACTCAAAATTTTGACCAGAAAAAAAAATGACAGTGTTACCCCTTACGTTTTTTTTTTTTTTCGGGGGGTGAAAAATTAAGTTTCTCCAATCTTCTCAAAACTCTGGATTCTGATAGAGGGCCACGAGACATGGACCTGGGTGCAAAAATTGAGGCTCTAGACCCTTCCAGAGCTGAGATATTGAAACTCAAAATTTTGACCAGAAAAAAAAATGACAGTGTTACCCCTTACGTTTTTTTTTCGGGGGGTGAAAAATTAAGTTTCTCCAATCTTCTCAAAACTCTGGATACTGATAGAGGGCAGCAAGACATGGACCTGGATGCAAAAATTGAGGCTCTAGACCCTTCCAGAGCTGAGATATTGAAACTCAAGATTTTGACCAGAAAAAAAAATGACAGTGTTACCCCTTACGTTTTTTTTCGGGGGGTGAAAAATTAAGTTTCTCCAATCTTCTCAAAACTCTGGATTCTGATAGAGGGCAGCAAGACATGGACCTGAGTGCAAAAATTGAGGCTCTAGACCCTTTCAGAGCTGACATATAGAAACTCAAAATTTCCACGAGAAAAAAAACCCAACAGTGTTACCCCTTACGTTTTGGGTGAAAAATCAAGTTTCCCCGATCTTCTCAAAACTCTGGATTCTGATAGAGGGCCATGAGACTTAGACCTGAGTGCAAAAATTGAGGCTCTAGACCCTTGCAGAGCTGAGATATCGAAACTCAAAATTTCCACCAGCAAAAAAAAAAACGACAGTGTTACCCCTTACGTTTTGGGCGAAAATTCAAGTTTCCCCAATCTTCTCAAAACTCTGGATTCTGATAGTGGGCCACGAGACTTAGACCTGAGTGCAAAAATGGAGGCTCTAGACCCTTCCAGAGCTGAGATATCGAAACTCAAAATTTCCACCAGAAAAAAAAAAACGACAGTGTTACCCCTTACGTTTTGGGCGAAAAATCAAGTTTCCCCAATCTTCTCAAAACTCTGGATTCTGATAGAGGGCCATGAGACTTACACCTGAGTGCAAAAATGGAGGCTCTAGACCCTTCCAGAGCTGAGATATCGAAACTCAAAATTTCCACCAGAAAAAAAACGACAGTGTTACCACTTACGTTTTGGGCGAAAAATCAAGTTTCCCCAATCTTCTCAAAACTCTGGATTCTGATAGAGGGCCACGAGACTTAGACCTGAGTGCAAAAATGGAGGCTCTAGACCTTTCCAGTGCTGAGATATCAAAACTCAAAATTTCCACCAGAAAAAAAGACAGTGTTACCCCTTACGTTTTGGGCAAAAAATCAAGTTTCCCCAATCTTCTCAAAACTCTGGATTCTGATAGAGGGCCATGAGACTTAGACCTGAGTGCAAAAATTGAGGCTCTAGACCCTTCCAGAGCTGAGATATCGAAACTCAAAATCAAGTCAAGTCAAACTTTATTAAGATCCCTATTGGGCAATTTGGTTGCAGCACAGATATACAGACACAAACTGACACATACAGTACACATACAGTATTTAAAAAACACAGAGTAAAAGTATAATAAATAGAAACCCCAATAAATACCTTTAAGAATTATTTAGAAGTCTAATTGCACTCGGAACAAAAGAGAATTTATATCTATTATTTTTAATTTTTGGTAATCTGTAACGACGACCCGAGGGAAGCATGGAGAACTCTGGATGTAAGAAGTGTTTTCTGTCTGAAATCACAGAATGGGCTCGACTCAAAACGTTTCTATTAAACAGACCTGACAATCCTCTTTGCTCTTTACCTATGATCTTCCCACTGTTAATTTATTTAACGAGTTTTTTTTTTATTTGACACTGAGATATCCAAACCAGCAACTAATAGAGAAGGACAACACTGGCTCTATATAAGATTTGTAGAACAGTTCCATCAGTGTCTTGTCTATGTTAAAAGATCTCAGTTTTCTGAGACAGTAAAGGCGCTGATGCTCCTTTTTACATATAGCCTCTGTGTTCAGATAAAAGCACAATCTTTTATCAATAATTGTCCCCGGATATGTGTAGCTCTCCACACATTCCACCTTCTTATTTTTAATAAATATGTCTTGAGAGGGATGTGGTTGTGTTCTAAAGTCAATACTCATGTCTTTTGTCTTGGTACATTGAGCTGCAAACAGCCATCATCACACCACTTTATAAAATCGTCAACCACTGGACCATGGCATATTTCATTGTCTTCTTAAAGACTCACGATAACAGTGTCGTCAGCAAATTTTAAAAAAATACCTATTTTTATAGTTGCTTATGCAATCATTTGAATATAAAATATAATAAAGGAGACAGGACACATCCTTGGGGAGAACCTGTAGATGTAATCAGGGGAGCTGAGGGACTACCATTTACTCTCACTTTTTGAGTTCGTTCAGTTAAAAAAATCTAAGACCCAACCAACCAAGTTAAGATCAAGACCAACATTAGTGATTAACTTATCTGCTAAAATATGTGGTTGTAAAGAATTAAAAGCAGATGAAAAGTCAATAAATAAGAGCTTGGCATGTGTTTTTCTACCCTCTAGATGCTGCAGTACCATATTTAGTAGAGTTGCTGATGTGTCTTCAACACCTCGCTTAGTTCTGTATGCAAACTGTAAAGGATCTAACAGATCCTTAGTTTTACTTAACAATTCATCTTTTACTAGTTTCTCAAAGCATTTCATTATGAGGGATGTTAATGCTATTGGCCTAAAGTCATTTAATGTTACAGCACGTGCAATTTTCGGCACTGGCACTACAGTGGCTTCCTTCCAAAGTTTTGGAACTCTCTGGAGGGCAAGTGATCTTTGAATTGATGTTTTATTAACAAGGTTCGGGAGGATCACGTTCTAATGATCAATCAATCAAGTCAGCCAGCTGTCAGCAATCAGTAATCAACTGGTTCACTCAATCAGCACTAGTAAAGCCTATAAAAACACACAGTCGACTCACCCATATTCCTCGACTGTTCTCAGCATCCCTCCACCACCCCGTCTCCTCACACTTACCTAATTAACTTCCTAAACAGAGATACGGGGGGAGTACTCTGGGTTCAGGCCCAATTTCCGAGCTCGGAGCCCTCCCCCCGGACAGCACGCCAAATACGCATAACTATTTTTATTCTCTGATCATTAGTGAGTGTGAACTCGTGAAAGACGTCACAAAACACTGGCGCTAATTGTTCTGCACAGACCTTAATTACACAGACATTTCATCAAAAAATTATAAGAACAACCATGACTCGTTTTAGATTTCATAGACTCTATCACAGGCCCAAATTCAGGGACATCAAATCGTAAATAAAACTTATTTAGGTCCTCTGCCAACTGACTACTAGAGTCATACCCTGGTACTTGAACTTCCTTAACCTCACACCCTTTAGTTCCAGTTATAAGTGTCATCCCTTTCCAGACAGACCCCAAATTGTTCATACTCAACTCTTTCTCAAGATTTATTTTATAATTTAACTTCGCTTTTCTCACTTCTATTTTTATTTCCTTCTGCAATTCAAGTTTTTTAACCAAATTTCCCTCGTGAAATGCTCTACATCTTTCATTCATAAGTGCTTTGAGGGAGTTAGTAAACCATGACTTATTGTTTGGAAATATTTTAACTGTCTTACGGGGTATAAGCATCTCTTCACAAAAGGAGATATAGTTGCTAATGACATCTGAAAGGTCATCTATATTAGAGCAAGAGTCATAAAAAACATCCCAGTCCGTGCACTCCAAACATCCTTGCAAGGATGCAGTAGACTCCTCAGACCATAAGCTGATAGTCTTAGTCTGTGGCCGTACTCTTTTTAAAACCGTTTTATAAACAGGGACAAGTAGGACAGTGTTATGGTCCGCCGACCCCACTGGAGGCAGAATAAAAGACTTGTATGCATCCTTAATTGTTCCATAGCAGAGGTCAAGAATTGTATTATGACGTATGGGGCAGGACACATATTGATAAAAATTCCGCAAACACTGCTTCATGGAACACTTATTAAAGTCACCCAGGATCAGATTTGGAGCATCTGGAGTAATAGATTGCAGTCTGTGCACAACGCTCTCGAGGGTCTCTGCTCCATTTGCTTCATTTGCTTTCGGACGTATGTAAACCACTGCAGTTCAAGGTCTTTAGTGCACACACTTTCTCTCACAGTAACAGATCTGCACCATTCTTGGTTAATATACAGACAAACGCCTCCTCCTTGTTTTTTCCCCGTAACTAGAGGACAACGATCCATACGAAAGGGAGTGCCAAAACCGTCGATGATTACAGAATTATCAGGGTCGCTACTTTTTAACCATGACTCAGTGAAAGCCATAATACAAGCATCTTTGTAAGCGTGTTGGAAACATACCGTTGCCTGCAGTCCCTCAATCTTGCTCCTAAGGGACTGGACGTTGGCCATGACAATTGAGGGGAGAGGAATTCGGTCTAGACGTAGCTTTTTCAGCCTCATCCGTACCCCTCCTTTCTTTCCCCTCTTCCGCATTTACAGAGAGTTACAATCCCGAATGGTAAAAGATTCCGTATTATCATGAACACCGCTTCCAAGTGGCTGGCATTTGTCCACAGGATAACGAACATGGTAAGGCCGATGCCACTGAAGAAGAAACTCTGTGCCATACTGGATCCTCACTGGCTGTTTAACTGGTGATGCTTCCATACACGCGAAGAGTAAGATTAAAGCCCACAGTTGGACCCCTTACCAGTCGGCCCCAATTTTGGGAAGTGGCGCATACATGACATACCCAAAATAAAAAGGTTGCTGCTCATAGGTAATTCTGATTAGACACATAACCAACATATATTTAGAAAGCCAACCCTTGAGAGTTTACATTTCAAGACTCAAAATTTACCAGACTGTTAATATTGAGATATATAAGATCAAGCATAAAACCAAAAACACCAAATATTAAGAACATATTTATTAAAATGTATAAAAAATAATGTGTGAATTAAAGATAGCAACTTATAACTACAACTCAAGTGTAGCCACAAGCTCATGCTTCACTTCAAATCTGAGGATGATATCTCTAAAATTATGCATTTTATGAAGCCTAATGTGAGACTATGCCAGAAGACACTTTGGGGAAGTTTTAGAGAAGGCTAATGATTCTTATCAAATGTTTTTATTGCCCTGTAAATAGATGGCGGTAGATGGCGATCCCGGGCCGTCATACAACTGACGCTTTACCTTTAACATCAGTTTGTTGACGGGTTAGGTTTAGGGTTAGGTTTAGGTCTGGGGTAGAGTTGGGATCCCATAACCTCATCTACCGACGTTTAAGGGGGCCCTAAAAAGGCGAATATTGACGTATGTTCAAAAGACGTCCCAAAACGTCAGTTATATGACGTCTTGGGATGAGACTGCGCTGGTCAAGCTTGTCCAACTGAAAGGGAACATCTCGGTTGCTAACACAGTCTCATCCCAAGAAGTCATATAACTGACGTCTTGGGACGTCTTTTGACCATACATCAACATCCGCCTTTTTAGGGGACCCTTAAAGGAGAATTCCGGCGAACAATGAACCTTTGGTCTAATAAATCATCGGTACCTAGTCAATTGTTCTCTGAGGTTTGTTTTCATGATAATCGAATGTAAAGAGTTTTATCTCTAAAAACTGTTTAGCGTATAATGCTAGTACTGGGGGCATTGACTAACTAAAAAGAAATCGCTAGTTTATACCACTAACAAGGCTCAAAAGAGCCCCACACTAACACAGTAACATAACAAGGCTCCATACATACAAAACGAAGCATTGAGAACTTTGTAAGTGTACAGACCGTTTAATAAGAAGATAAGTTATAAAGACAGTTCACTTCGTGTATACATACAGAAGCCGTCTTAGGAAATAGTCTCAAATACACTGAAATACAAGGTATGACTGCAAATGCCAAATCTTAGTGCATACATTTGAACACTGGAAACAAATATTATTGAAACAATTCTCACTCAGTGTTCACATAGAACAAAGAGTCTTCGATCATAGTCAAGTCAAATCCAGGACTATTGCATTATTATATACCAATTTGAATTCTAAATCTAATGTTAAACCATGCAACGTGTCAAACAGGGTCAAGTATTCAATAATGCTGCCATATATGTTCATACTGCGGTCTTTCTTGCGAATTTAACTAAGCCAAGGCCCAAGACGAGATTGACCGAGAGATTGGTGGACGTCAGGCAGTGATGGAAGACAGGAAGAACTTACCGTAAACAGATGCTGTGATCCATGAAACACAGAGATTTGCAAACGTAGCACCCCTTGGTACTCCCCATCAGACCACCTGTGACGTTCATCTGAATGGATTCCTCATCAAGAAGGTCTGGCTCCAAGAGCATTCTGTGTTCTTGCTGATGTTTTTGTTCCATGTATCATTGATTATTTGTGTTGTTTTATGCAGGGTACCAGTGTGTTCGCACTACTGGGATCTGCATTGAAGGATGAACATTTTTGGGAAACTCCTGACAGCTTCAACCCAGGACACTTCCTAAATAAGCAGGGCCAGTTTGTCAAAAGGGACGCCTTCTTGCCCTTTTCTGCAGGTGCAGTGGACTTTAAATTGGTTATAATTAATAATACCCACTAATTATATTGAGCCATCGCAGATGATTTTTGTTAAAGGAGAACTCCGGCGAACAATGAACTAATAAATCATCAGTACCTAGTCAATCGTTCTCTGAGATTTGTTTTCATGATAATCGAATGTATAGAGTTTCATCTCTAAAAACTGTTTAGCGTATAATGCTAGTACTGGGGGCATTGACCAACTAAAATGAAATCGCTAGTTTATACCACTAACAAGGCTCAAAATAGCCCCACACTAATGCAGTAACATAACAAGGCTCCACACATGCAAAATGAAGTATTGACAACTTTGTAAGTGTACAGACCGTTTAATAAGAACATAAGTTATAAAGACCGTTTACTTCCGTTTACTTCGTGTAGACATACAGAAACCATCTTAGAAAATAGTCTCGATAAGTCGATCCCCGAACGATTTCACGGCTCACTAAGCACAGCGTTCGGGGATCGACTTATCGAGACTATTTCCTAAGATGGCTTCTGAATGTATAGACAAAGTAAACGGTCTTTATAACTTATGTTCTTATTAAACGGTCTGTACACTTACAAAGTTGTCAATGTGTTAGTGCGGGGCTCTTTTGAGCCTTGTTAGTGGTATAAACTAGCGATTTCATTTTAGTAGGTCAATGCCCCCAGTACTAGCATTATACGCTAAACAGCTTTTAGAGATAAAACTCTATACATTCGATTATCATGAAAACAAATCTCAGAGAACGATTGACTAGGTACCGATAATTTATTAGACCAAAGGTTCATTGTTCGCCGGAGTTCTCCTTTAATACTTTACATATTGTTTTCCTCAGGCCGCAGGGCTTGTCCTGGAGAGAGTTTGGCCAGGATGGAGCTTTTTCTGTTCTTCACCTCCCTCTTTCAGCATTTCCGCTTCACTGGACCTCCTGGAGTGTCTAAAGATGATCTGGATCTCACCCCAGTTGTGGGCTTCACCCTGAACCCAGCCTCACACAAACTGTGTGCAGTGAAGCGCTCTTTAAGTTCATATGATATTTTATTAGACATTTGTAATTTTTTTAATGATATATTTGCATTTCTTAATTTAGGAAATACATTCAATGTTTGTGGTATAGTTCCTTTGCTCTTCTTATGTAATAGGTGTATTTAAGAATATGTGTAATATGTAAATGTCTTTCTCACATTCAAATTTATCAAATGTTGTTATTAATGCTTAAACCCGAGGAAAATGTTAGCATTTAAATTGCACTTATGGAAGCACTGTGGAAATACTTGCCTACAAATGGTTTCTTTAACTAATATAGATAAAGACTGCACTGTAAAAACCTTTTAAAAGCTGAAAGAAAAAAACAAATTCTGACTGTAAAATACTGTTTTCCAATAAACAGTAATATACTGTAGCATTCTGGGTAATATTTATTCACTATTCCCTGCATGAGCTTGGTTTAAGTGCAGGTATTAATGTTCTACATTACTTTACCATTCAGCAATTGCAATGCTGTGTTAATCAAATCAAAGCTTTGCTTTGCCAATTAATACATCAGCATTCATTGAATTAGAAATACTTTAAATTTGTAACTGTATGCTGTTGTGACTGGTTGGTCCAGTGGACAATAATTTTTTAGCGGAATCAAATGAAATAAGTTTACAGAAATACTTTGCTTATATTATTTGTGCAATATACATTTAAATAACGGTTGATCAATTTAAGGCAGTCGGTTTCTGAAAGCAAAATTAGTTATCGCGAGTTTTAACATCGTTTTTGTACAGTAAAGAACAGTACAATCCTTTGGTGTCGTTTAAAGCCCTTTAAAGCTGCACTGAAACTCTCATTTGGACCTTGAATGGTTTGGTTCCCAATGAAGTCCATTATATGGAGAAAATCCTGGAATGTTTTTATCAAAAACCTTAATTTCTTTTCAAATGAAGAAAAAAAAACACGTGGACATCTTGGATGACATGGGGGTGAGTAAATTATCAGCAAAAGTTTATTTTGAAGTGAACTACTCCTTTAAGCAATTAACATGTATTTTCCGTTAATTTTTTTCCATTAACATTATGATTTCTTTGTGAATGCTAAACACTTCAATTGTCAATTGATAGTCTTTAACAAAGAAAAAGACTGTGCACACTGTATAAAAGTCATAATAATAACATTATAATATGAAATTATATGATAAAATGTCAATAATGACATTGAAAATATTTATGATGTGAAACATAAAAAAAATATGACAAAATCTTACAATAATGACATTTCTCCAAACAATCAGTAACAATATTCTATATGGATTTAGAATCTAGCAACTAAATGTTTCATTCCTATTAACGCTTTATTTTGTGTTTTTACTTATCTGAGATGTTCATTATTTACATATACATAATTAGTGAGAAGAAGGAGTGAAATATGTTCAGAGATCGTCTAACTCAAAGTGAAACGTTGTAATATATGTGTTTTCTTCTAATGACTGATGATACATTCTTGGATCAGGAGCGTCTGATCGCACACAGCTTGTGTGGGGACGGATTCAACGTGATTCCGACTATTCCTTTGAGATCCAGATCATCTCTTGACACTCCAGGTGGAGTTGTGAAGCGGTAGCTCTGAAGGAGCGAAGTGAAGAACAGGAAGAGCTCCATCCTGGCCAAACTCTCTCCCAAACAAACTCTTCGGCCTGAGAGAAAGAGAGTTTTAATTCCAAATCAAATGTTTATTTCTTCAAAACACTGAGTGTTTAGAGTTGAGTATACCTGCAGAAAAGGGCATGAAAGCATCTCTCTTGACAAACTGGCCCTTCTCATCTAGGAAGTGTTCTGGGTAAAAGCTGTTCGGTTTCTCCCATTCGCTTGGATCCTTCAAAACAGACGTCAGCAGAGGAATTACAGTGGTACCCTAGAAAATGGAGAAAACAAAATGTTCAATATGCACATGGTATCTGTTATAGATACTTATACCAATTTATTCTTCTGACTGACCTTCTTGATGAAGTATCCATTGAAGTGAACATCACAGCTGGTTACGTGTGGCAGACTCAAGGGAACGATATTAGCCAGTCTCTGGGTTTCATGAATCACAGCGTCTGTATACGGTAATTTCTTTCTATCTTCCACCGCTGGCTGACGTCCACCGATCACTCGGTCAATCTCCTCATGAACTCGATCTGCACACAAATGCAACACATGTTTATGGACAACATTAGATTCAGCATATTTCAACAAAAAAAAAACTCATGTCTTTACTGTGTTTTTTTACCCTGTATATGAGGGTATTTGGCCATGAGCATCAAACCCCAGCGCAGAGTCGTTCCTGTCGTGTCAGTGCCAGCAACGAACAGATTTGTCACAGTCATCATTAGATTCTCATCGTGAAAATATGAGTCCTTCTTACCGGATTTCTGTCAAATGCAATACACAAAATATGCATATATTCTTTGTTCACTTCACCAAGAACATAAACTGAAAAGAAAAATACTTATTCAGATCTTGTGATTTGCATCTTCCACCTGATTGTCTGATCATTACAGTGAAGGGCACCATCATTAAAATGTTGTGGAGTAATAAATTGGTGACTTTTGTACCTCTTCACTCTGTTTGCGGGACAGAAAGGAGTCGACGAACCCTCTGTGGTCATGTGGGTTCAGAGTCTCCAGCAGCCCAGAGATCAGCTTCTTCATCTGCGCTCGACTTTGGAGAATATTTTTTACAACAATTCTTTTGTTTTTCAGGAATGGGCCCAACCAAGGAAATACATCGTAAATCTAGAAATGCGTGTTCAAAGAAATTGAGTAATTGAGAAATTGAATAGACTTTCAAAATTATCTGTTGTAGATTTGGGTCTTTCTAATGTCTATGGACAAACTACAGGGAATTTAATCATGTAAGTTCTGGTTAACATATCAATTATACTTACCAGCATAGAAATCGATCCACCAACTCGAACATTTTCGTTTGCCCTGTCAACCATTTTTCTGAATTGAGGGTCTGTGTATTCAAATCTGCTGCCGTACACAATAGATGAGATGATGTTCGACACAGCGTAGTTCACAGGCTGTGTTGTGTCGAAGGGTTTCCCTGTAAAGAGAAAGCAAAGGTCTCTCAACGGATCCTTTAAACTAAGAGCATGATTGCAGATGTCTATAAATGTGTTTCAGCTTGTACCTTCAAACTTATCAAACTCTCCTTTCAGATACTGAATTTCCTCTATGATTTTCTCTTCACTTCCTCTCTTGCCCATCCCGAAGTCCCGCAGGTTGCTGAGAGCGAAGCGTCGCATCTCTCTCCAGTTCTCTCCATTGGAAAAAATGATTCCTGTTCAATACAGAGAACCATCTGACCGTGAGTCTCAGCAACAACACAAGTAGAAAATGATTACTTTGTGAGTCAAACATACATTAAACTTAGACCTTTGCTTATATGCATCATATGTCAGGTTAATAAGTGACTGGTCATTTCACAAATCACTATTTATGAATTATTTAAAAACTATTTTGTCACCAAATATTGCTGGGAACACAAGAATACTCACTCAAAAAATGTATATCTAAAGATAAGATTTATTTATTTAAATTGCATATCAAATTTCCATCCATTTGGAAATTTGGACACAGACATCAAGTAACCGCATATGAATCTCAACAACGGTGACAATCAAACAAAATATCCTGATAATCAGATTAACTCTGAGCATAAAACAAGCTACAACAAATCCAGCTGCATAATTTATTAATGCCGCAATGCATGCTGGGAGATATGGGTGAACTTTGATTGGTGGTACCCTGCATGCACTGCAGCATGAATCATTTGATTTATTGTCACCATTGTTGAGAGTCATATGCTGATTCTTGATGTCTAAGAAATGTAAAGAAAAGGTTACATTATTTGATTAACACTGTTGGATCTCATGCTGTCAAGTCATAGCTACTATAATGAATAAAATTTAATTACTACAATAATCAAAGCATTTGACACTCAATAAGGTGAGCTAAAAAGACCACAACATGATGATTGCATCCTCATCAATCAATGGCCAAAAACACCTAATCTCATTTTCACTTGGCTTTTTTTGCCACAACTAATGTTCTTTATAAACACACAGTTACAACAGCCAGAGCAAATATTTTATCAATGAGTTAAGGGTCAAGAGCCCAACAAAAGTAAACACTTACCACCATCATGGCGACTTAAAATACAACTGTTGATTTCATTAAAACGGAAATTAAATAAAGTAAATCTGGTAAGTAATAAGTGATGCTGCAAGTGCCTGTTTTTGGAGTTGTTTAATCTTCCTCTGCAGAGATCTTGAGAGATTTAATGTCTTATTTTATCTTCAGTTGATTACATCTGAGGCTGTGCCTGAAGTCAGTCATAGTTCTTGCTTTTGCTATGTAATCCAAATGGATGGAAATTTGATATGCAATTCAAATACATAAATCTTATGTTTAGACATCAATTTTTTTTGAGTGCTCCTTGACCAAAGACATTTTTAGTTTTTTTATTGTCAAAGTGTGTCCACCAAATGTGTTAGGCATGTTTATAATGAGCTCACATTTGTGCCAAACTGAGGCCCTCTTTTCACGAGAACGCTCGCGGGTGAAAACGTAAAAATATTTTGTGGGCTCAAAAACGCAAAAAAGTGAAACGACCCTCCAGAGTGGAAATCTTAAAAATGCTCAACCGTCGCCTTCCCTTCTAAAGGGTAAAAACGCAAAGTCTGCTAGACGGTTAAGGTTGTACGCAGGCGCAAGGACTTGGTGTTGTCGTAGTGCTTCACATCGCCACCTACCTGCCTGGAGTGCATACTACATGGAATTTCATACACCTTTGCGTCACTATATACACGCGGATTTCCCCCCATAACGCTTGTCTAAATGCAGAATAAAAAGTGGCAACGCAACGCCACTTTTGCGTTTTCTCTCCAGTTAATTTCTGTGTAAACATAGCCTGAATGAAAATCTTTATTCCTTCAGCAAGTTGACCAATTTGAGTACATTTCACTGATGTGAAGAGGTGTTTGTTTTGCAAAATCTCTAGCATTTACTGTTTGTAAAATAATTTTAGGCTCAAGAAGTTTCCTACCATGTTCGTCGTTCATTATCTTGAAAACAGGTCCAATTTTTCTGTCTCCAAACTCCTCTCCATGGTTCACTAGAGCTTCTTTGACTGTTTTGTACCCAACTAACACCACAGTTTTGCTGGGACCCAAAAACACTTGGAATATGTTTCCATAGGTTTTGGACAGCTGGAGGAGACAGAGAAAGACATTTACAAACAAATCTTAAAATGTTAGACCACTATTCATTTTAAAGGTATCAAGTTCCCACCTCAAAAAAGGTGTCAAAGGGTCTCTTGAGGTCAAGGGTCAGCAGGTTCCCCAGCAGCGGCAGAGGTTTGGGTCCCGGTGGCTCTTTCCCCTCTTTCTGAGATCTGGATCCAGAGGAAAGCAAATACAAAACCAGAAGCAACAGCAAAGCGCCCAGTAATGTTCCTGTGCTGAGAAACTGCTGAAGTGTCTCAATTACAGCCATTTTCTCTCTAAGATTCTGAACTGATGCACTCGCAGATTTATAGATGCTATGTAAGGGAGGGACCTTGAGTGATCCTATACAAACTGAAAAAAATCCATGACAATAGAGGGTTTATGTGATTACATCAGAATGTATGTCACACCCTGTAGGTGAATCATTAACCATCTTTAGCTGGCTAAAACAAGACAGGGACATTTTTCATGCAATTTATCCTTAAAAACAAAAAATCAGGTTTAACGCAATCTTTGCTCCAATATTATTTAATTTACATCATTAAAGCATGTCTTTTGGTTTTTATATATGTACAAAATATTGTTACATTGTCTACATTACCAACAATGCACAGCAAAGCAGGTCTGAACTGTGACACAGAGAGACTGTGACCTTTATCAAACTTTAAACTAGTGTAATCTCTCACCTACTGCAGCTTTACATTGGACTATCTATGTGTTCAGATGAGTAATACTGACACAAATCTAGAATTAAACAAGTATATATTTCAGCAGTTTACATGCAAATGATGGACTTTAAAACACTACACGAGCTCAAATATGTATTTTATATATTGCAATTGCTTAACAATAACTCTGCTTAAAATCACATGCACACGAAAATCATCTATATGTTCCCATACAGCAAATTGACATTGAATCAAAGTGGAAACGACATCTCTCATGACATCGAAACGTTGATTTTGCTCGTCAAATTAACGTTGAACCAACGTCAGACGCGGAATTCTTCAAAGCTAAATGAAAATCGAAAATTGGTTTGCTTTCATAACGTTGAAACAAGTTGATTTTCCATTAGTTTTGAAAGAATGACGCGTCTGACGTTGGTTCAACGTTAATTCGTTGAGCAAAACAATGTCGGATCAACGTTGTTTCGATGTCATGTTTCCACGTTGATTCAAAGTCAGTTTGCTATCTGGGTTTAGATGAGTATTGAAACACAGTTAACTTCTTAAAGCGTTGGTTCACCCAAAAATGAAAATGATGTCATTAATGACGTGTTATCTGGCGCGCCGAGCTTTGTTTACAGTCTGAGGGAGAAGCACGCTGTAAACAAAACAATCTTCGCAAACACATCTAAGGATTTCGACACCACGGAAGACTTGCATTTTTTTGCAGAGACATATTTATTTGAACCCGAATACACAGACGCACCAGATACACAGCAAAATCACCAGTGTTAATCACCACTGAAAAGTGTGAATTATATAAACTCAACAACACGGAAGCAGTGTTAAACTTAATGGGATAATTAAGTGAATGGTTGCGTGATCATTGATGATTGATTCTGGTCCAGAATAATCTGCAAAATGCATTTTTTCAGTGTATTCTGGATGCCACCAATCAAATCTCACTCATGGCTACCATCTTGCATTGCTGTATGAATAAATAATGAGTTTCAGAGGTCATCTGTTTGTCACCATTGTTGAGATACATACACTAATTCTTGATGTCTGTATGTGCCTACCTGAAATATTTTTAAGAAGGTTTTTTGTAATTGATATGATCGTTTGGATTTTAGTGATGGGAAGTCCGGTTCTTTCGGACAGTTCGTTTTAATGAACCGGTTCAAAAAAACGGTTCACCAGTTCTTTTACGTCATCACGTAATGACGTCAATTCTATCATCCCGGCGGATAAAAATACTTCAAATTAAAGACATTTGTAATCATAACTTCAGTTAAATAATAATACACATCGTCATAATCATCTTGGATAAGTTTCTTACATTTACATTTTGAAAACGAACCCTGCTGCAGCCTAGGCGATGTGCTAACGCGGGTGTTTTACATGTTTTAAATATATAAAATGCATAAATGGTCTTCATCATTTTATTTGTCATTAAATAAACTTACATTTCGCCAATTCGCCCTCTCATTTAAGTCCTGGGTTCACCCGTACTACTGCGTGCTCGTATATCAGCACAGGATCCGGCTGAAAGAAAGTTCTGTTCAGAGAGGGTGCTATCAGGCATGCGCAGTATCCCCAGCTCATCGGTTCTCCGTATCGAACATGTACGAAAGAAACAGTTCTCGGTTCTGTACTGGTGATTCAAGAACTGCAACAACCAGTTCTCGACTCGAGAAAAAAAGCATAGTGTGGGCTTAGCTGAAACCTAATTATACAGTCGACTAAACTAAAAAATCGACGCATGTCTGTCTCCAATATAGCCTTCTGTAGCCTATAAAGTATATATACATCATGTTTATAATGTGTTAACAAAACAAATTAAACAGTTTGATTTGTTATGTTAAGCAGTACACAATTAAAACCTTGGCAAGAGTTTACATCAACAATTTATATTGTTACTTAGAAATTAAATGAGCTGTGATAATACAGTAATTATGTGATAAACATGTTTCCAAAAGGTTTTATTTTTATACACTTACTGATGTTCAACTAAAGGCTTGGAAACGTACTTCTCTCAGCACCAACATGTCTCCGTTCAGTGAACTTTTTGAAATACTGGAATAAAACGTACTTCTGGATATTGGTTTATTTCGATTCGGAGGGACTGTCAGGCATGTCTGAAAGTGAGTAACTTTAGTAACTTGTGGTTTAGCGCTGACACAAGACGCGAACTGTTTCGAACGATTCAGTCCGATTTAGTGTACTGGTGCGACCGGTTCACTAAAAAGAACCGGTTCAAAAGAACAATTCGTTCACGAACCGGCCATCACTATTGGATTTAATTGAAAAGGCATACTTTACAACAACCTTGCTGAAATTATGCTCTCAATGAGTTGAGAGATTCAGGCAAACTGTTGGTTAAGTTAAAACATCTATCTACATCTCATGAACATCAGCCAAACAAAATATAAAGTAAATGGGTCAAGAGCCCAACTAAAGCAAACACTGATCTCCATAATGGTCATCAGCATGCACTTGCAGAGTAATCGGGGAAAATATATACAGGCGTCATGGTCATTTTTGGTCATACATAATGTGTTCCCCCTCTGGGAAAAGCCCTTGGGTTTTAACCACCATTGCAGGACCCTGACCAAAAGGTATCACATTGGACACAGCTACCATGAGCCCTAACAGCCTCTGAAACTGTTTTACAGTGATGGCACGGCCTAGTGGGTTTTTTTTTATTTATTTATTTTATCCTGGTTGGGTCAGAATGGATTCAATACAGAAGAGTCTTGTGCCCGCATCGTAGTCGAGACCCAAACTAGGGACTGGGCTCTGTGCTGCATTAAGCACTTGTCCAGGTGTTTACATTATCAAACAAGCTTTACTAAAGAATCAAATCATATGATTACACTTTTTTTTTCATAATGAACTGAAATGAAAATCCTCTTTTATGCTTTTAATCTTCACACCCAAATAAAACAAATATTTAAACACTTTTGTTTTAAAATGGTGATGCTCTATTATATATCTTTTATGATAGAAGCTGTACAATAACTCAATAAGACGCAAATGATCACAAAGGAGTGCATTTCTCACCTCTCACACACTTTAACCTGGAGTGACTTCAGACCTACTTTCACAGACCTGATTATGCAATGTTTCGCCTGAGGGTTTAGGATGTGAAACCATGTGTCATGCACACTAAATGGCAAAGTCAATCAAATCAAGCCTCAAACATGGGTTACAGATCTCGGTAACACTTTATTTTGATGGTCCCCCTATTGATAGTCTGCTGACTATAAGTTACTTTACAAGTAAATATCTACTTACTGTAATCAGCTATGTATCGGTAGACTTTCAGTTAACATTCAGTTGTCTATAAAGAAGTTAGCATGTAGCCTGTGGTACTGTTATTTTCTTAATCTTAAACCAAATGTTCGTTGGTACTTACTATCTATTGACTGTCTGCTGAAAATCTATTGACTTCAACCTGTGATGCTGGCCTGTAAGAGTCATTCAACAGCATTTCTTAGATTTTCACTTCATTTTGATGGGCCAAATGTGGCAACAGATGAACATATGAATGTACCTCAAAGTTAAATGACAGTCTACTAAAAGGTAACTTATATGCAACAAACAGTTTGTAGAACACTTCTGAAAATCCTTGCAAAAGCAAAAGGTAAAGGGTAAGTAAGGAGAAATATACTTAAAGTACATTTGAAATTACCTTGTGTTGCTACTTATAGACAACTGAAAGTTAACTGAAAGTCTACCAATACATTGGTTAAAGGCTACATGCTAACTTCTTCATAGACAACTGAAAGTTAACTGAAAGTCTACCGATACATTGGTTAATGGCTACAAGCTAACTTCTTTAGACAACTGAATGTTAACTGAAAGTCTACCAATACATTGGTTAATGGCTACATGCTAACTTCTTCATAGACAACTGAAAGTTAACTGAAAGTCTACCGATACATTTGTTTAATGGCTACATGCTAACTTCTTCATAGACAACTGAAAGTTAACTGAAAGTCTACCGATACATTGGTTAATGGCTACAAGCTAACTTCTTTAGACAACTGAATATTAACTGAAAGTCTACCAATACATTGGTTAATGGCTACATGCTAACTTCTTCATAGACAACTGAAAGTTAACTGAAAGTCTACCGATACATTTGTTTAATGGCTACATGCTAACTTCTTTATAGACAACTGAACGTTAACTGAAAGTCTACCGATACATTTGTTTAATGGCTACATGCTAACTTCTTTATAGACAACTGAATGTTAACTGAAAGTCTACCGATACATTGGTTAATGGCTACATGCTACCTTTTTTATAGACAACTGAATGATAACTGAAAGTCTACTGAAACATTGGTCAATGGCTATATGCTGACTTCTTTATGACTGAATGTTAATCGAAAGTCTACTGATACATTGCTGATTACAGTAAGTAGATATTTACTTGTAAAGTAACTTATAGTCAGCAGACTATCAATAGACAATCTATAGGGGGACCATCAAAATAAAGTGTTACCCAGATCTCTGAAGGTCTCTGAGGGTCCTAAATGCAACCAATCAAACACTCTTATTGGCAGGAATGGTTCATTGTAGAACCTTTAACTTAATCTTTTCATTTCACCAAAGGTTTTTTAGAGCGGTGGTTGTCAACTGCCATGCGACCCATATTTCCTCAAGGCCTTTGAGCCACAATTATTTATTGATTGATTTATTTAGGTTGGGATATTTAATACATATATATTACTTTAAAAAAATCACTACGAACACTTATTAGAATAATAGGGAATAAGCTCAGGAAAACACCATGCTTAACACAAACAATACTGGACAGTAAAACAAAAGAAACTGAGGGTTTAAACACATTTTCCATTGTTTCCTTTGTGTATAATTGGCCTGATATATTGATGGCCAACTGCATCAAGAGTTAGGTTGCGTCACTATAGTACACAGCTGTTTTAACACACCTGAAATAGATCAGACCAAAGATTATTTAACATTGTGTGATAAACTTGTATAGGCAACATCTCTGTATGCAATATATCAAAACAATATCATGCTATCATGCTATGTGAACTTGAGAAGAACTGACTTTATACATCGATTAATAATCATTATGACACCAGCTGATTCAAAAGACAGAGCAAAAAATGATGACAAAAAAGTAGTGCAGAGAAAAGATCCTGCTGCATTTGAGACACACAGACACTCAAATGCAATGATGTTTACACGATTACAAGTGAGACAGTTGGCATTTGCCCTCCTTTCCCATGGCTGAACCCTCACCTGTCTGAGGATGATCAGCTCTTATTGCTAACTGTGTCAGGGGTAGACAGGAAAACGGAGACTAACAGGTCTGAGAACATAAAAGGTGAATTATGGTGAATTTCAGTTCATCTTCAACCCATATACTCGAAAAATCTACGAAAGGAACACTTTAGCCTCCTTTTTTTCCAGAACAGTGCAAGCACAGGTCTTACACCTCCTGATAGTGTTCATAAAAAATTTATATATATATATATATATATATATATATATATATATATATATATATATATAAAGGATTTGTGGCCAGTCACCTTCAAGCCTATTGTATCTATGTCAGTGTGTACAAGGTTAAGGTGATGAATAAGTACATTTGTGTGCCAGGTTAAGCCTACTTTTGTCATGTAATCATGTTGAACTGATACTCTCTCGTCCAAACATAACAATGTTACAATGCATTGGAGAAATTAGATTAGCAGCATGAAGTAGAACAAATTTCTCTTAGTTCATAAAAAGAAAACTTTCAATGCAAAACAATGTACATAAGAATGATTTTACGAAAAAAAAGAGGAATGTTTTGGTGTGACTTTTGCAGCATTTTTTACTTTTTTAAATGGAAAGAAAAAAGTTGAGTGAAACCAAGGTCATTGGTTCGATTCCACGGAAAAGCATGAACTGATAAAAATTAAGACCTTGACAGCAATGCAAGTTGTTTTGGATAACAGTATCTGCCAAATGCATAAATGTAAATCATATGCAAGCTTTGAGTACAGTGGCCATAAAAAGTATTTCGACACAATTAAAAATGTATTAAGGTGTTTGGATTATGTAACAAAATGCAAAGTGAAAGTGTCCAAGGCTTGTCTATATTTCCAAAAAAGTTTTTATATGTTGAATGTTTTTATATTTTAAAACCAAATGTTTTATTTTTACTTTTTTTTATTTTCTTTAAATGCCACTTGTTTTGCCGAAGTGTTTTCATTCATCCATGAAAAGAGACCAATTCGTTTTAAAAAAAAATGTAAAGTATTTTTACAAGTACAAGTGGCTCGGAAAAGTGAGGTTTGTTTTGAGAAAAGCTTTAGCATCATTTCAATGCAGATGCCACATGCTAGATATTTTGTGTCTAACGCAGTAAAATTATTTTATAAGTGTCCAAAAACCGTTTGGGACTGCTGTATGTAACTCATGTAAAATAATAAGTTTAAAGAAACCTTTAAATATATTGCCAGGTGACTGCTGAAGGGTTGCCAAGTCTGTAGTTTTAAACCGTTGCAAGGAGATAATTTTATTCCCCCGTGGGCTAAAGTTTTGACATGCTTGGATTGGAATTTATTAAAATCCCATACAGTACCATCTCTAATTACCATTCAAAATATAAATACTTTTTTTGAAATGATAACCAATAATAATTATATCAACGATAAAAGATGTTTTGTGAAGGAGGCCACTGGTATGGAGTGACTATACTTGCATAACAGTGAATATAAAATATGTATGGTAGGTAATTTGGAAGGTAATATGGTAGGAAATTGCTTATTTTGAGTATTGATTTTTTGTTATGGTCATTGGGCTACATTTGGGCAATGTTTGATTGGTCATTTGGCTAGTTTTGTTAAGCAGACTAGCCAAACCTGCTGACGTTAGTGAAATCATGGAACAGTGGTATTAATTCTCTAATTTGTCTGGATAATAAACAAGTGTTTGTTTTGAAGCCGACCAGCACAACCAATTTCTCTGGACCAAAGTAGACCGTGAAAACTGAACTGAACACTCAAAAAAAAAACATATTGGCTTTAATTAACTTTTTCTATGTCAACAGGTTCCATAAATTAACTTTTGTATGTCAAAAGGTTGCACATAACTGGATTACGTTAAGCAAACATAATTTGTTCATATAACGTCAGCACATTCAAATAAATGATATTTTGGCTTTAATTGATTTTTTATTTCATCAGGTTCTGATATGTTGGCTTTAAATAACTTTTTTATGTCAACAGGCTGGACACAACTGGGTTAGGTTGCAGTGTTAAAGTTAATGAGATAATAAAGTGAATAATTGAGTGATGATTGGCCATTATTGAAAACACCTGATGTTAACAAAGAATCCCTGAAAGCGCAAACCAGAATTTAAAGTCACCATTATGGTGATCAGTGTTTGCTTTAGCTGGGCTCTTGGCCCTCAATTCTTTAACTTTGATTTTGTTTGGCTGCTGTATATGTGACTTATAACAGTCAGATGAACAAATAGAAAAGATGATCTATAGATGTTGGTGTTTAAACATAATCATTATATCACAATCATTTCACCCAGGGCCGACACTAGCCATTTTGGTGCACTAAGCACAAATGCTTGGTGGTGCCCCCCACCCCACCCCAAGGAATAACAATCATTCAGAATTTCTTAGTTTTGGAAGAAAATTTCAAATGGCATTTAGAGGCTTTTGCATCTGAACTCTTCATATATATATATATATATATATATATATATATATATATATATATATATATATATATATTTATATATATACTGTATATATGAAGAGTTCAGATGCAAAAGCCTCTAAGTGCCATTTGAAATTTTCTTCTAAAATGATCATTTTTATCAAGCTTGTATATTTCAGTTCAATTTCACTTAAATGGCAATGAAGATTACCTATTAATTGTCATTTAAGTGAAATTACTGAACTTAAATATACAAGTTTGATAAAAAACATTTTAGAATAAAATTTCAAATGGCATTTAGAGGCTTTTGCATCTGAACTCTTTATATATATACACACATTTGCATGTATGTATTTAAGAAATAGTTGTTATTTATATATAAAATATTTACATTTATATATAATAAAAATTATATAATAATTATATATACAGTATATACATGCAAATATTTCTTAAATATATACGTGCATATGGGTGTGTATTTATATACAAAATAATTATACACGGTACACACATAATATCATATACTAGACACAAACGTTTATTTGGATGCGATTACTCTTTTCCCAGCCCTGATAATTTGACAACTCTGTGAATATGAAAATATACAAACACTGGGATAGTTTTTTTTTTTTTTTTCTAATTGCAGTTTCACCAACAGATGTCGCCCTTGGCCTATGAACCTCTTGAAAATGACCGCAGATAGAACAACAACGAAAAAACTTCCTTTTCTTCTCAAACAAACTAACTGCATCTTAATTAGCCCAAGTTTCAAAATTTCTCGGGGGGAAAATCCCCGGACCCCCGTTAAAATATAAGATTCAACATGCAGGGAAAGCCCTGGATCATTTGCACTACTAGCGACGTCCCCTGCCCTGGACATGCATACACGACGCGAAAGGCGCCTACAAAACTAACACTTTTAATTAAAACATTGTCTTAACTGCAAGCGACGCGCGAGTATAATCCCGCTGTTTCTTATTTTTTCTGCCCCCGACTCTTGATGCCTTTTCGAGGCCATGTCTGGTCATGTCGATCAGGTGTCTGTCAAATTTGACACTGATTGAGGAAACAGACCACTGGCAGGTGGGAAAGGGGGGCACCAGAGGGAGACTTGCAAAGGAGATTCACCATTTTCTCGACTAATTTGGTCTCTAGGCCTATATTACTTTTTTATTTGCATTTGTAATATTAACATGATTTAGACATCTTTTATTTGTTACTAGTTACTAGTATACTAGTTGCCTATTGTGATGATTTTTCACGACCCAGATTTTTTGGTGCCCCCCCCAAGCACTTGGTGCCCTACGCGCAGTGCGTGATGCGTGTGTGCGGAGCGCCGGCCCTGATTTGACCTGAATCTCTGAACCCATATAGGCTAGAACCCCATTTCTGAGTTAAGTTTACCTTATGGATTAAAGCACCACTGTCATTTATTTCATTTATTTCATTTATTTATTATATTTTATGTCATTTATTGTCATTTAATTGTAGATGTAAGACAATTTGTACATTTTCAATGAAATCCAAATATTCAAATCAAATAAAAAAATACATTTTTTTAAAAAAAAGAAGTTTATGTGGACATTAAGAACATCATACACAGACATAAAGAATCAAACTATGAATCTCAACAATGGTGACAAATATAAAGCATGTTGCAGTGCATTCTGGGTGCCACCAATCAAAACTCATTTATGGCTCACATCGTGCGTTTCTGCATGAATAAATAAAGAGCTTTTGTTCAGAGATGATCTGTTTGTCACCATTGCTGAGATTCATCTGCTAATTCTTGATGCCTGTCTCTGCATACAACTGTTTCTTTTTTATCGATTTTATCATTTGGATTTCATCGATGCTAAAAATGGTATGCTCCACAATGAGTTCCCAAGTTCCCCTTTAAACTGAGGTAAAATGTGATGCTTCTGTTTTAATTGTCCAGTATCAGGAGCGTCTGATCGCACACAGCTTGTGTGGGGACGGATTCAGCGTGATTCCGACTATTCCTTTGAGATCCAGATCATCTCCAGACACTCCAGGTGGAGTTGTGAAGTGGAAGCTCTGAAGGAGGGAAGTAAAAAACAAGAAGAGCTCCATCCTGGCCAAACTCTCTCCCAAACAAACCCTTCGGCCTGAAAGAGAGAGAGTTATATTTCCAAATCAAATGTTTATTTCTTCAAAACACTGGGTGTTTAGAGTTGAGTATACCTGCAGAAAAGGGCATGAAAGCATCTCTCTTGACAAACTGGCCCTTCTCATCTAGGAAGTGTTCTGGGTAAAAGCTGTTCGGTTTCTCCCATTCACTTGGATCCTTCAAAACAGACGTCAGCAGAGGAATTACAGTGGTACCCTAGAAAATGGAGAAAAGACAATGTTCAAGATGCACATGGTCTCGTTTCTAGGCCTAAATATTTATTCTTCTCACTGACCTTCTTGATGAAGTATCCATTGAAGTGAACATCACAGCTGGTCATGTGAGGGAGATTCATGGGCACTACGTTGCCCAGTCTCTGGGTTTCATGAATCACAGCATCTGTATACGGTAATTTGATTCTATCTTCCACCGCTGGCTGACGTCCACCGATCACTCGGTCAATCTCCTCATGAACTCGATCTGCACACAAATGCAACACGGAGCGTCCCAGACAGCAAACTGACATTGAATCAACATGGAAACAACATCTCTCATGACATCGAAACAACGTTGATTTTGCTCATCGAATTAATGATGAACCAACGTCAGATGCGGCATTCTTCAAAGCTAAATGAAAATCGAAAATTGGTTTGCTTTCATAACGTTGAAACAACGTTGATTTCAAGTTCATTTTCTGTTAGTTTTGAAAGAATGACGCGTCTGGCGTTGGTTCAACGTTAATTCGATGAGCAAAACAATGTCAGATCAACGTTGTTTCGATGTCATGTTTCCACGTTGATTCAACGTCAGTTTCCTATCTGGGGTTCACAGCGAGGAGACCGACATTCTTGTCAGGGCAGTGCAAGATAGAGAAGTGACGCTGTATGTCAATCATTTTCCTTGTTATAATGTATGTTCCCTTTCGTAGTCACTCCGAGTTACGTCAAGGAGTGACGGAGAATGGGGGTTTCGCATAGAAAGCCAATCCTCTTCGAGTATTCAACAACGAGCCAATGGCGTGAAAATGCCATGGGTCTGCGGAATTTGCATAGCGTACTCCGCCCACCCATGTGGGTATAAAAGGAGGAAGCAAACGCACCGCAGTATGTTTTCGCTTCGGAGCCAAGAGCATTCTTCTCTCCACAAGCCATATCACTAAGCCTCTTCGAGACGAGCGTCCTCTTCAGTGTTGGTGTGACGGCGGTACCCAGCGAGATTCTGCATTGCCTGCGATCTGTGCAGTGGTCTGCCAGACTTTGCGCTTCTCCCTGGTCGCCTCGGCGCTGAAAGAGTGAATTTCCTCCTCTCCTCTGAAAGAGCTGCACGCGGCACGTCTTTTTAAAGATGGTTCGCCCGTGTTCTTCTGGGTGCGGTCGATATCTGTCCTCCTCTGATGGGCACGAGCGCTGCTTTGTATGTCTGGGTCTTCGTCATGCTAAAGCAGCGTTCGTGGATGAGTCATGTGCCCATTGCGGTAACATGACCATCTCAACACTAAGATCGAGACTCAATGATCTTACAGTGAGAGTCCCCGCCCCCGCTACCCGTTCAGCTTCCTCTACCCGGGGAAGCTCTTCGGCTCGCGGCCAGGGTGATCTGACGGTGACGGTGTGGAACAAACCCCCGACGCTAGCTCCTCGGGTCCCACCCACCGCAACAGTGTTGCAGCCAGCGAGCGCCGAAACGGTGCGGACGTCTGCCTGTTCGCAGGTACCGTCTGTTTCGTTCGGCGCTCCAGAGGAGGATGCGATGTCGATCGCGGCATCACAAGGCGAGCTGGATTCTTCGGTGTCTGAAGATGCGGCTGCGCTGCCTCCCTCGGGAGTGCCGGCGCCGCCCGTCTCGGATCCCGAGATGACGGCTATGCTGTCTCGGGCCGCCGTGAGTATCGGGTTGGATTGGAATCCTCCGGCCCACCCCGATCACTCGCGGATGGATGAATGGTTTTTGGGCAAAGCCGCCGCTGCAAAGCCACAGCCGACCCCAATACCATTCTTTCCCGAGCTGCATGCGGAACTGACGAAGACGTGGCAGGCTCCTTTGTCTTCCCGCGTTCGCCCGTCAGCTTCCCCCGCCTTTCCTCCCCTCGACGGCGCAGCTGCCCGTGGGTATGCTGGGGTGCCTCCGGTGGAGCGCTCTGTTGCGATGCAACTGTGTCCGCAGAGCGCCTCCTCCCGGGGGCCACCCAAGCATCCCTCCAAAGCCTGTAGGTTCTCGTCGTCTATGGCGGCGCGATCCTATAGCGCGGCGGGGCGGGCGGCCGCCGCTCTGCATGCGATGAGCACTTTGCAGGTTTTCCAAGCCAAACTGCTCAGAGATATGCACGAGGGCGGGACTGATCAAGGGTCGTTCAATGAACTGCGAGCGGCCACCGACCTCGCTCTCCGGGCGACTAAAGTGGCGGCTCGTTCCCTTGGTCAGGTGATGGCCACTAGTGTGGTCCAGGAGCGTCATCTTTGGCTCAACCTGGCGGAAGTGCGGGACGCTGAGCGGACCCGTCTGCTCGACGCCCCCCTTTCCCAGGCTGGCCTTTTCGGCGGTGCGGTTGAGGACTTTGCCCAGCAGTTCTCGACCGCCCAGAAGCAGACAGAGGCGATTAAACATATCCTGCCCCGACGGCCAGCTGCTGCCTCCACCCAGCCGTCGCCGCAGCCGCCTCAGTCTGCTCGCCGCCGAGGACGTCCCACTGCGGCCCCCCTCCCTCCGGAGCGACCCCAGCAGCAGCCTCCACCCGGGTCGCGCCGTAGAGGCGGTCGCAGAGGTACGTCACAGCCCCCTCAGGCCCCGCCCCCCGCTAAACGCCGGGCTAAGCGGCGTTCCTGAGACGGGCTGCTCAGTGATGGTTTCGAGTTTTTCCCAGGAGGAGGTAGCAGGCCCCCTCCTTCCCCCGGTGGAGGGCCGGGGGAGAATCTTTTGTTCTCCGCTCCCCGCTGCTCGCCCACGGGTGGGCAGCACCCTGAGTTGGTTAAAGAAAGACTTGACACTATCACTGAGCACACAGACCGGGATGAGCGCGCACGATGCTCCAGAGTGTCGCCCCGCTCATTCCTCTCTGTCTCTGAGGGCGCGGAGAGGAGCGTGCGTCGTCCCCGGACCGCACCGCTCCTCTCCCCCTCTGTCGCCAGACCCCCGGCAGAACAGACCCCCGTGGAACGCTGGTCCTTCCCTGGTCTCTTCTGTCGGGGAGCGGAGCTCGACTACGCACCCGCATGTGGTTTCTCCCGTGCGCATGCCAGTCACTCCGCCCCGCTGCCCCTCCGGGGGGACGTCTGTGGCTCGTATGACCCCGCTGGTTCGGTTCCTCGGAGCTTGGCTCGAGCTCCCCGGTCTGTCCCGCTGGGTCATCAGAACGATCAGATTCGGCTACGCGATTCAGTTCGCACGATCTCCTCCCCGTTTCAGGGGAGTTCGCTCCACTATAATCGGTGGCAATGCCCCGGTTTTGAGAGCGGAGATTGCGACCCTGCTGGCGAAGGGTGCAATCGAGACGGTCCCTCCAGCCGAGGTGAAGTCCGGCTTTTACAGCCCCTACTTCATTGTCCCCAAGAAGACCGGTGGGTTACGACCGATCCTGGACCTGCGCGTTTTGAACCGCACTCTGCATCGAATGCCGTTCAAAATGCTCACGGCCAAACGCATTTTCGAATGTGTTCGACATCAGGATTGGTTTGCAGCGATCGACCTGAAGGATGCGTACTTCCATGTCTCCATATTGCCTCGACACAGACCGTTTCTTCGGTTCGCTTTCGAAGGCCAGGCATATCAGTACACGGTTCTCCCATTCGGGTTAGCTCTGTCCCCTCGCGTCTTCACGAAGATCGCCGAGGCAGCCCTTGTTCCCCTTCGCGAACACGGGGTTCGCATCCTGAACTATCTCGACGATTGGCTAATTTTGGCTCACTCTCGAGAACAGGTTTGCGAACACAGAGATCTAGTGCTTCAGCACTTAGCCCGTCTGGGCCTTCGGGTCAACCGGGAGAAGAGCAAACTTTGCCCCGTGCAGAGGATCTCTTTTCTCGGCATGGAGATAGACTCGGTCGCCATGTCTGCGCAGCTTACGAGCGAGCGCGCACACTCACTGCTGACTTGTCTTCGACAGTTCGACGGCAAGAGTGCGGTTCCACTGAAACACTTTCAGAGGCTCCTGGGGCATATGGCATCCGCAGCCGCGGCTACGCCACTCGGATTGCTTCATATGAGACCGCTTCAGCTTTGGCTTCGCGATCGAGTCCCGAGGTGGGCATGGCATCGTGGCTCGCTCCGGGTTCCAGTAACTCCAGCGTGCCGCCGAACTTTCTTCCCGTGGTTGAACCTCAGCTTTCTTCGGGCAGGTGTCCCTCTCCAGCGAGTTTCCAGGCATCTCGTTGTCTCCACGGATGCGTCTACCACGGGTTGGGGTGCCATGTGCAATGGGCATGCAGCCGCGGGTTCCTGGACAGGACCCCAGCGCCTCATGCACATCAATTGCCTCGAGCTGCTGGCAGTACGCTTGGCCCTGCACCGCTTTCGAGCACTGCTCAGGGGTCAACATGTACTTGTCCGCTCAGACAATACCGCTACAGTAGCGTACATCAACCACCAGGGGGGTCTACGCTCACGTCGGATGTCGCAGCTCGCTCGCCACCTCCTACTATGGAGTCAGAAGCACCTGAGGTCCCTTCGTGCTGTGTACATTCCTGGAGCCCGGAACCTGGCAGCCGACGAGCTGTCGCGGTTCCGCCCTGTCTCCGGCGAATGGCGACTCCATCCCCAGACGGTCCAGCTGATCTGGGACCAGTTCGGGGAAGCTCAGATAGATCTGTTTGCCTCCCGGGACTCTTCCCACTGCGTCCAGTTTTATTCCCTGTCCGAGGGCACGCTCGGTACAGATGCGCTGGCGCACAGCTGGCCGCGGGGCCCACGCAAGTATGCGTTTTCCCCCAGTGAGCCTCCTTGCACGGGTGTTGTGCAAGATCAAGGAGGACGAGGAGCAGGTCCTGCTGGTAGCCCCTTATTGGCCCACCAAGACGTGGTTCTCCGAACTCGTGCTCCTCGCGACAGCACCTCCTTGGCCTATTCCTCTGAGACAAGATCTGCTCTCTCAGAGACGGGGCACTCTGTGGCACCCTCGTCCCGATCTATGGAAGCTACATGTGTGGCTCCTGGACGGCACGAGGCAGGTTTGAGTTCGCTACCACCTGCGGTGGCAGCAACCATCACTTCCGCTAGAGCGTCGTCTACGAGACACCTGTATGCGTTGAAGTGGAACCTCTTCGTCAACTGGTGCTCTTCTCGTCGAGAAGACCCCAGGAGATGCTCGATCGGTGTTGTGCTTTCCTTCCTGCAGGACGGGTTGGAGCGTAGGCTGTCGCCCTCCACCCTCAAAGTTTACGTTGCGGCTATTTCCGCCTCTCATGATGCAGTTGAAGGTAAGTCCGTTGGGAAGCACGACCTGGTCATCAGGTTCCTGAGGGGAGCGAGGAGGCTAAATTCGTCTCGTCCTCCCCTCGTGCCCTCTTGGGACCTCTCGGTAGTGTTAAATGCTCTGCAGAGGCCTCCCTTTGAGCCTTTGCAATCGGTTGAGTTTAAGTTCCTGTCTTTGAAGACAGCTCTCCTGGTTGCATTGGCCTCCATCAAGAGGGTAGGGGACCTGCACGCATTCTCCGTTGACGAAGCGTGCCTAGAGTTCGGGCCGGCTTACTCTCACGTTGTTCTGAGACCCCGGCTCGGCTACGTGCCCAAGGTCCCCACAACTCCCTTCCGGGATCAGGTGGTGACCTTGCAAGCGCTGCCCCTGGAGGAGGCAGACCCAGCCTTGGCACTGCTCTGTCCGGTGCGTGCTCTCCGCACCTACGTTGACAGAACGCGGTGTTTCAGGACCTCAGATCAGCTCTTTGTCTGTTATGGGGGGAGCCAGAAGGGAAGGGCTCTCTCAAAGCAGCGGCTGTCTCACTGGTTAGTGGACGCCATTGTTTTGTCTTACCAGCAGCAAGGTCGACCGTGCCCCCTTGGTGTGACAGCCCACTCCACTCGGAGTGTGGCTTCCTCTTGGGCTTTAGCGCGTGGCGCCTCGCTAACAGACATCTGCAGAGCTGCAGGCTGGGCGACACCTAACACCTTCGCAAGATTTATAATTTGCGAATCGAGCCGGTTTCCTCTCACGTACTCGCCTCCGCTAGTGCTGAAACCGCTTGAGTGTCTTCGCTTGCTCGCCACTCCACTCCTCAGATTGGATAAGGGCGATATTTCCTCAGTTGTCCTTCTTTGAAGCCCTGAGTCCTCCAGCACTTATGATGCGGGCACCGTTGCGTTGCTCTGGTGCCGGCTAGGTGCCTCCGTGTGCACGGTTCCCCTTTGGTAACTGTCTCACGTGTATTATCCACTGTAAGCCTCTCTGAGCATGTGTCTTCCCTTGGCAAGCCATCTGCCACCCCTGGAGCTAGTTGCCACCTGCGGTTGGCGCTCCAGTATTCTCCATATGCAGCCCCAGTGGCCATATGTGTTTTGTAAGTCCTCCCTTCGGTAGGCATCTGGTAGCATGTCCCTCCCGGGATATGTTTCCCAGTGTACCTTGGTAATTCTGTGTCAAAGTGGGACCTTTGTGTAATTTTGTGTTAGAGGTCTAGACTTTCGCAGAGCACTGGAAGACAGCTGGAAGATGGCGTGATGGCATAGACCCCCATTCTCCGTCACTCCTTGACGTAACTCGGAGTGACTACGAAAGGGAACGTCTCGGTTACAGATGTAACCCTCGTTCCCTGAGTAGGGAACGGAGACGTTACGTCTCCTTGCCACTTCTGCTGTACCGCTGGGTGACGCCTGAGATCAGTCTTGGCTCCTCAGCGAAGACATACTGCGGTGCGTTTGCTTCCTCCTTTTATACCCACATGGGTGGGCGGAGTACGCTATGCAAATTCCGCAGACCCATGGCATTTTCACGCCATTGGCTCGTTGTTGAATACTCGAAGAGGATTGGCTTTCTATGCGAAACCCCCATTCTCCGTCACTCCTTGACGTAACGTCTCCGTTCCCTACTCAGGGAACGAGGGTTACATCTGTAACCGAGACGATTTGCATTAATAAAAACTGTGGCATCTGTGTTGATGAGAGTATCATAGTGTGTGCGGAATTGTTTTCTGGAACTAAAAAATTGCACTAGGGAATTTTTGCGCCGAAACGCACTTCCTTTTTGCGCCGACCCGCCCAGGGGTTCAAGTTCATTTCCTAGTTTACCGACGTGCGTCCGTGGAGGGGAAAAGCCCACTTTGCGCGAGTGCAAAATAGGAATTATACTTGTGTTAATGTACAAAGTAATTTGCGTCAGGTGGAAGATAGGGCCTTCAGTGTACATATATGTCCAACTACAGGGTGTAGTAGTATTTAAACTCCTAATGTGAACTACATGGGTCATCACATGAAGATAATTGTCTTCATCAGAACAAATTGTGAGCAAGTTTTCTCTTGTAGTAACAAATGGGCTTTATGAATGCAATGTTTGAAAAGACAGAGAAAATCCATCAATTAAAAGAAAAGGGTCAAGAGCTCAACTAAAGCAAACGCTGACCACCATAACGGTGACTTGAAGCGAAAAATTCCATAAAACATTTCCGTGCAATAATGTAATGACTCGAAGTTAGGCCCTGTTTACATGAGAACGCTCGCGGGTGAAAACGTAAAAATATTTTATCGGATGTGCCTTTCGTTTACACGGCGACGGCGTTTTTGAGGCATAAAAACGCAAAAAAGTGAAACCACCCTCCTGAGTGGAAATCTCAGGCTATGTTTACACGGAAACGATTCTGAAGAGAAAACGCAAAAGTTTACACGGGAACCCGACGGTGGAGCATTTTTAAGATTTCCACTCTGGAGGGTGGTTTCACTTTTTAACGTTTTTAAGCCTCAAAAACGCTGTCGCCGTGTAAACGAAAGGCACATCCGATAAAATATTTTTACGTTTTCACCCGCGAGCGTTCTCGTGTAAACAGGGCCTTAAAAAAACGCTCCACCGCCGCGTTTTCTTGTAAACGGTAAAAACTCAAAAGTCTGCTTGACAGTGTAGGCGCGTGGACTTGGTGTTGTTGTAGTATGCACTCCTAGCCGCCTGAAGTGCACACTACATTGAATTTCACACACTTTTGCGTGTGCACGCGGATTTCACAAACAAAACGCTCGTCTAAACGCAGAATAAAAAGTGATGACGCAACGGCACTTATACGTTTTCTCTTCAGAATCGTTTCCTTGTAAACATAGCCTCAGTAGTTCTTGTTTCTCTTTCCATCAATGATTCTTCTTATTGACATTATCACCAATGGCCAATCATCACTTAATTAATCACTTACTTATCTCATTAACTTCAACACTTCTTCCAGTTGTCATTTTTAACATCCTGTAGTTGGACCTACATGTACACCAGGAGTGTTCATTTAACACTAGGGAGTTTGCTGTGTGTAGACAACATTAAACTCAGCTTTGGGAAAAACCCTTGGCAATACTGGTATTTTTTTACCCTGTATATGAGGGTATTTGGCCATGAGCATCAAACCCCAGCGCAGAGTCGATCCTGTCGTGTCCCTACCAGCAGCAAACAGATTTCCCACCGTGATAATAAGATTCTCCAGGTGAAATTGTGAATCCTTCTTACAGGATTGCTGAAAAGCAAAAAGACATTAAAAATGCTCAATTAAAATTCTAAGAATTAGAAAACTTAAACATAAAAATTTATGTAATTTGTAGTTGTAATTTAACCCCCTGGGGTCGGCAAACGCACCTGATTTTTTTCACATAGCAGCAAAATAGACTTAGAATACTCCGTCATTTTTGGTCATACAGACTTAAGAAAAAAATTTTTTGCGCACAACAGAGTAGCTTGTAAGGTGGATTTTAGTTGTATGCAGTCTATAAGGTATGAGTTGGTGTGTATATGTGAACAAGGAAAGGCCACAGGAAGTTCACTACCATGTTTAATAAAGCCAGTAATAAAGAGACATTTTTTATGCACATACAACCATGGCGAGTCCCTACTAACGAGAAACACATGCGAACAATGATCAGACACATGGCAAACAGGGAATCACATGACGGACAAGAACAAGGAACAAGACACAAAACCCACAATGTGACATAGATTGTCTCCTTGTTCCGGTTCCGAGTTCCTGTTTAACCTGGATAGCCCTTTTGTACTATCATTATTATTATTATTATTATTAAATTAGTTGCTTGCATTTGGATTTGCTCTTTGCTTCATGCCACAGGTGACAATTGTATTGTGTCACCAAATATATTTAGTTTTAGCATCTTTTGTGCATATTTCATGTTGTGTATAATTAAATAATTGTGTTTATTAGTCAAAGCTGATGATTACTTTTTATTTTTTCCCGTATTTCTATGGAAAAAGGTGATTTCAGTACCTCGTCGCTCTGTTTGCGGATGAGAAAGGAGTCGACAAACCCTCTGCTGTCGTGTGGATTCAAAGTCTCCAGCAGTTCAGTGAACAACCTCGTCATTTCTGCTTTATGTTTCAGAACATTTCTTGCAATAATCCTTTTGCTGTTGAGGAACGGACCCAACCACGGAAATGTATTATAAAGCTGCAAGAAAAAAAACGCATGTATTGTATGAGTTTTTTTTTTTTAAAATAAGTCACCAAAAACATATAGTAAAACATACTTCCATACCATTATAGAAGGCGATCCACCAACACAAACACTTTCATTTGACCTTTCGACCATTTCCGTGAATCGAGGGTCTGTGTATTGAAATCTGCTGCCGTACACAATAGATGAGATGATGTTCGACACAGCGTAGTTCACAGGCTGTGTTGTGTCGAAGGGTTTCCCTGTGAAGAGAAAACAAACGTCTCTCAACGGATCCTTTAAACTAAGAGCATGATTGCAGATGTCCATAAATGTGTTTCAGCTTGTACCTTCAAACTTATCAAACTCTCCTTTCAGATAGTGAATTTCCTCTATGATTTTCTCTTCACTTCCTCTCTTGCCCATTCTGAAGTCCCGCAGGTTGTTGCGAGCGAAGCGTCGCATCTCTCTCCAGTTTTCTCCATTGGAAAAGAGGATTCCTGATCAACACAGAATCGAACACAGAACACAGGACACAACACAGAACGTTCTCAGAACATTGACTAACATTTCCTATTTGTTTAATGTTTCAAAGAAATGTTCAAAGAATGTTTTAAAGGTGCCATATGGAATACAAAAAATGAGCTACACACATCAAAAGAATGAGAAGAAATAAGTGCAATGATGTCATTAAAAAGCTGACAAGTTATAGTGCTGCCGTGATATAAACCTAAATTATCATGCTAAATTACTAGCCCTGGCCCGGCAGGTGTCGTAATACCAGTTTCGGCCATGGGAGGCGGTATGCGGGTGGGCAACATTACCACCAGCCAAACTGCAATAGACGAGTAACTCTCGCGGCTTGTGTGTACTTGAACCTGAAGTCAGTCGTGTGGAAAATACAGCCCACTACTAAATTTCAGTTCAGGGAAGAGTAAAAAAAATGATTGGTCAAGAGATGATCGGTTCATGTGCGCTAGGGATCTGACGTGTAACATTTACAAGCGCCAAAACTGTATTTATTGTTTGAATTGCGTAAAAAAATTAAAGGGGGGGGGGGGGGGTTGACTGCGATTTCACTTTTTTCATTTTAAATAGTGTGTAATGTTGCTGATGGTGCATGAACAGTATCTGCAAAGTTGCAGCGCTGAAAGTTCAATGTAAGCAGAGATATCGTCTTTTAAAAACCAGGAAGTGTAAACCTTAAGTGTAAACTGTAAGCCTTTATAATTTACTATTGAGATGTTGTTCATTTAGTCTTCAAACCTTTTACTATTGCGTCGATTGATTTGATTAATATGCGCAAGGGAGACAGAGCAACACAGCGCTCGCTCGTGTTGTTTGAAGACATGAGTGGGCACGGCCGTGGAGGTATTTTTCTGGAGGTATACTGCCCCCACCTGGTATGGAATATGGTGTATGATTTGATTTTTTTATCCCAGAGGGCACCTTTGACAATGTTTTCTTATTTCAAATAATGTTTCTAAGGTTGAATGTAAATTAAGATAGGTTTTAACTGTAACATTTTGATGTTTTGGGAAAGTTGTTGAGATAAAAGATTATACAATGCTCCATAATAACAAAGGAGGAACATTATCAAACCAACGTTCGCAAAATGTTTTGAGGATATCATTGAGGCCTGAGATGACGGAATGTATTTTAGAAAACGTTTTTGTAATGTGACGTGTTAAAGCAAGAATGTTATCCTACACAGCAAAAACTCCAGTGTTAAATTAACTCTCCTGGGAGTTTATTTTACTCCACACTCAAAGAGTTAAAGTGTTCAAATATGAGTGTGAAGAGTGTTAAAATTAATTAGATAATTATGTTATTAATTGTGTGATGAAGAGTCCTGATGTTAACAAGCAGAATCACTAATGAAGAAAATCAAATTTTAAGTAACAATTATGGTGATCAGTGTTTGATTTAGTTGGGCTCTTCACCCTTAAATTGTTCAATTGTTAAATTAAAAAGCATGCGAATCTCAACAATGGTGACAATAATAAACCACATTGCAGTGCATTCTGGGTGCCACCAATCAAAACTCATTCATGGCTCCAATCATGCATTGCTGTATGAATATATTATTATCTGAACAGTTCTTTAATTAAATATTTAAGTTGTCACCATTGTTGAGATTCATATGTTCATTCTTGATGTCTATTTGTCAAAACATAACCAACAAGTTTAGATCGCCCTTTTTCTTTGTTACAACAGTCAAACAAAATCTAAAGTTAAAAAATGTAAGGGTCAAGAGCCCAACTAGGCACACACTGATCACCATAATAACTTAAAATAGTGATTTTCTTCTTCAGTGATTCTTCTTGTTAACATCTGGTGTCTTCAATGATGCTCAATCATCACTCAATTAATCACTTAATTATCTCATTAACTTTTATCACTGGAGCTTTTGCTGTTTTTCTTTTAGGAGAACATTCTGAGAAGCAAACCCACTGAAAACATTATAAGAACTTCATGATAATGTTCCCAGAACATTTTTAGAACAAAACATTTCTAGCTGGGGAGTCTCAGCAACAACACAAGGAGAAAATGATTACTTTGGAAATGAAACATTTGTTTACCTTGGATCTTTGGGACTTATTCAGAATCAGCTTGATTATACACATGATCTCATTTCACCACTGACTGCACTGGAAAATCCAACATCTATAACTACAGCCGGCATGTTTTTTTAAGCAAGTCTAACCAATTAGATTTTACAGTGTAGTTATGAATTTATGTTACATAAAAAATGTAAAAATAAATAAATAAATAATTTCTGGCATCAAATATTGCTAGGAATCCACATATACATTTTTAGTTTTTTCATGGTTAAAGTAAGTTGTTCACCACCAAATGTTTTGACCACCAAAACTTTTAAACCCAAGCATTTTAAACCCAATTACATTGAGGAACTGAAAATGAAATTTTCAACATTGCATTTACAGTTAGTTCTGTACATTAAGAAAACAACAAAGAATCCTACCATGTCCTTCGTTATAGATCCTGTAAATGGGTCCAATATATCGCTCACCGAACTCTTCTGCATAGTTCACGAGAGCTTCTTTGACAGTTTTGTACCCAACTAAGACCACAGTTTTTCTGGGACCCAAAAACACTTGGAATATGTTTCCGTAGGTTTTGGACAGCTGGAGGAGACAGAGAAAGACATTTACAGACAAATCTTAAAATGTTAGACCACTATTCATTTTAAAGGTATCAAGTTCCCACGTCACAAAAGGTGTCAAAGGGTCTCGCGAGGTCAAGGGTCAGCAGGTTCCCCAGCAGTGGCAGAGGTTTGGGTCCCGGTGGCTCTTTCCCCTCTTTCTGAGATCTGGATCCAGAGGAAAGCAAATACAAAACGAGAAGCAACAGCAAAGCACCCAGTAATGTTCCTGTGCTGAGAAACTGCAGAAGTGACTCGATTACAGCCATTTTCTCTCTAAGCTTCTGAACTGATGCACTCGCAGATTTATAGCTGCTATGTAAGGGAGGGACCTTGAGTGATTCAACACAAATTAAAAAAAATACATTGTAATAGAGGCTTGTTATTATTACATCAGCATGACACACTTTGTGGTGAATTATTAGCCGAATTCTTCAGAGGCTGTGTTTCAAATCACACCCTATACCCTCATTCACTATTCACTACATTAGTTCACTTGAATGAAAAGTGAGTGAATTGAGAAACCGATGAGCACCTGAAAAGCAGAATCACTGAATGAGAGAGAAACATGAACTGAAAAAGAGAAACTCAAGAACTAGAACTGAGTGTGAAAACAGTTTACAAACCAGTGTAACATTATGTCCTTAATACATGTACAAGTTCTTGTTGAGTTAACAGAGATTTAGTTAATAATAAAGTTTTTTGTCACCATGATGGAGATCCAGTATTTGCTTTAGTTGGTTTCTTGACCCTTGACTTTATAACATTAGTTTGTCTCTGGCTGCTATTACTAAACATTATTTTTGAAACTTGTCATAATAAAACATGTTGAGTAACCTCTGAGAAGCCTATCTGAATATGTGTCTACAACAATTTTCCATCCATACAGAGGAGGCATAGCCTACTTGAAATGTATTGAAATTAATAAGGCATCTTTGAGTAAACTTCGAGTATCATTTGAGTATCTGTTTGCAGGGCTGAGTGTCCTGGTTTTTGGTAATCAAAATATAGTCACCTTACATTACACACTGTAAAAAATAAAATCGTAAAAAAAGGGTCAAATGACTGGCAGCAAAGGTTGCCAAACAAATTGCATAAAAATAAAGTAAAATATCCCAATTTAAATTATTATTTTAAAAAATATTTTACAGATATTTTTCTTAAATGTTTTACAGAAAAACACTGTTATTTTACAGCTATTATCTGGATTATTACGATCAAACACTCTAACTGTAAAAACAATGCATTATTATGATAAAATACCTTCATAGTTAAAAAACAGTCAGCAATGGCTGCCATACAAAAACCATAAATTGAATGTAAAATAGCCTAATTTAAATAAGTGCAAAAGTAGAAATCTTCATTAAGCTCTTTAACAGAAACACAGCTATTTCACATATTTCCTGATTTTTTTTATTAAGAAACATGTAGGTGATGTAACAATTTACATGCCAACAGAACATTAAACACTAACAGATCTCTCAAGATCTCTGCATCCTCACTTGTTACAATCCAGACTTTATTTACTGCATACTAACATTCTTACTGAGACAGATGTTTAGAAGGTGTTTTTTATGTAAAATAATAAATGTTGATGTCACCATGATGGAGATCAGTGTTTGCTTTAATGGAGCTCTTGACCCTTTGCTTTTAACATTACTTTTTCTCTGGCTGCTTTAACTGAGTGTCATCTTTGATACATATTTGTTATGGCAGGAACCCAAGAGAATTTCAGTTCAGAAGATCTGATCACTTATAAGTGATAATAGTAATCATGTAGTTAAATGCTTTATTGATATCACCTGATTTTTAATGTGATATGGCTCAGCTTGTTGGCTAACTATGGCTCTTCGTCACAGTAAAAACTCAGTCAGTGTAAATTTAACACTCCTGGGATACAGGAGTACACACAGAAGATTGAGTTTTGGGTGGAAAAGTCCAGGGGTCAGAAAGTAAAAGTACTGCCACATTTTTATTCCACACACAGCAAAAACTCCAGTGTTAAATGAACTTTACTTGGAGTTTATTTGGATCCAGAGTCAAGAGTGTTAAAGTTAATGAGATAATTAAGTGAATAATTTAGTGATGATTGAGCATTATTGAAGTCACCAGATGTTAACTAAGGAGAAAAACTATATTTTAGTCACAGTTATCGTGATCAGTGTTTGCTTTAGTTGAAAAGGTGACCTTTAAATGTTTCACTAAAGATTTTGTTTGGCTGTTTTATCAGCTGGATGAACAAAGAGATCAGATCAGATGTTCTAGATCATGTTCGGACATAATCATCATTTGACCTGAATCACTGAACTCATTTAAAGCCTACTCTTTGATTTAAAAGTATAATGATCATAACAGCATCACCGTGATTCTATAACATCAGATCCAGATTTTTCAAAACAAACCAAATGATATCTTAAACATTGTTCTGATAAATAAAAATCTTTCTTTTAGGCACACACAGACATCAAGATTCAGTGTATGAATCTCAACAATGGTTACAAACAGAATATTCAATTAGGGAAAGGAAATTACAAAGACGATTCAGATTATAAATTATTCATATCGCATTGCATGATAGGAGCCATGAATGAGTTTTGATTGGTGGCACCCAGAATGCACTGCAAGATGCTATATAATTGTCACCATTGTTGAGAATCGCAGTTTGATTCTTGATGTCTGTGTGTGCCCATAAAGTATTTAGAATAATATAGAATACATATTTTGGATAATATTTACAGTTTTGAAAATGTTAAATTTTGTAATGAAAAGGTTAAACTCTACAAATGAGTTTAGTGATAAATGATGATTATGTCAAAACATAACCAACCCCAGTGCATCAGCTTTCCTTGTTGTTCATCTGGCTGTTATAACTCATGAACAGCATCCAAACAACATCTAAAGATATTGATTTAACCGTCAAGAGTCCAACTAAAGCCAACACTGATCACCATAACGGTGACTTAAAAAATGTGATGTTCTCCTTCAGTGATTCTGCTTGTTATCATCTGGTGTCTTCAATAATGCTCAAACATCACTCAATTATTCACTTAATTATCTCATTAACTATAACACTCTTATCGCCCATTTGAAAGCATGTGAAGGAGATAGGCCCCGTTTACACGAGAACGCTCACGGGTGAAAACGTAAAAATATTTTATCGGAGGTGCCTTTCGTTTACACGGCTGCGTTTTTGAGGCGTTAAAATGAAAAAAAGTGAAACCGCCCTCCAGATTGGAAATCTTAAAAACGCTCCACCGCCGCGTTCCCGTGTAAACGGTAAAATGCAAAAGTCTGCCTTGACAGCAGCCATGTTTCCATCGACACATTTTTATCCGAATTAAGTGATATCGAATGAAAAATGCCTTATGGGAACAGTAAAATTCGATGAAATTTCATGAAAATCGACTCAAATGAAATACGTTCGGTCTCATCGGATTTTATCTTGATCGATATACGGCTAATGCGATAAAAGCTGATGGAAACGTTATTTGCCGAATAAATAATGAATTGCGATTAAGTTTTAGGCCCTTTTATGGTTGCAACACGCAAGAAGACGAGTTCATTTCCGGCCAGTCTGTTTGCGCACACATGGCGGATGTCAACAAAGACAGATGTAAGTGGACAAAGCAAGAAGGTTTTTTCAAGGGTTTCCGTGAACCACGAACTCCCAGAACTGATGGAGCGCTGTCGTTCCCACACCAGTCACCTCCGCTTTTGTCGGGCATACGTGCATCTGCATCATCATAGCAATGTTTATAGCTTCGTTGTTTTCTATTATTTTTTGCTTGTTTTTACGTGGCTTGGTTGGTTGAATTGTAATGTAGTATGTGGTCTGTTATTTCTTGTTAACTGTGGCTTTGCTAGTATGACACACCGTTGCCATGGATGCAGTTCAGAGACGGAACAGACTATTTTCTTTAGCAGAAACAATAATCGTTTTCAAATCAATAAACTCGTTTTTAAGTCAATATTTTGAGTCAAATTATTGATTTATTTATGTATTTGGTTGATTTATATGTAATAAGCAGGATATTATATAGCGAGGCGGTTTTTATAGCGAATACAACCCCTTCAACAACCGCTTTGCATACATTATCCCATTCATATGTCGCTATCAGCTGGCACATAAGCATTATTAGGCTTCAACTTGTGAAATATTGATCATTTGTTGGTAGATGACGCGATCCGTTTTGTCTAACAAAACTTTGTTCGCAAAAGTTTGCTTGAATGTTGTTCGATTCAGTGTGAAAATGAATGGAAACACCTTAAAATGTCTCAAATCAATTCGATATACCAATTTGATCGCAAAACGGCATGTGACGTCATTAAGTACAGGTTTTTATTCGCTTTAAAGCCGTTTGAGTTTTTTAACCGAACTTCAGATAATTCGATTGACAAGTGGATGGAAACATGGCTAGAGAAGGTTGTACGCTTACTACCAATCAAGGAACCGGCTTTACTGATTAGATGTGCATAACAATATCATGCGATATATTGCCCAGCCCTATTTCCAGCTGTTTCCCTCGCATGCACTAATGGATGTCTGTTGATATCAGTGCATTCTCTCCGCCCATGCAATAGATGCACACCCTTGAATGAGCACGGATTTCTAGTTCATTTACTTGACGTGAGATGCCGACTGACATATGCGCCCTCCTTGAATCACTGTCACATGCACTAGCTTAGAGCAATATTGTAGGTAACTAATTCATTTTTAACTAGCAGAATAATAATGCATCACGATGCACATAATTGACTGCTTGAATGTTGTGAGTGTGTGAAATGTGTGTAATCTGTGTTATGTTGTATACACGCTCTTAACTAATTGCCCCTTGTGTGATTAATAAAGTTGATAAAAAAAGTAAAGTAGTCTCACGTTTAGTTACGTCTTAACTATTATAATATTGCGAACGACAAAAACATGAACTTCAAGCATTGGCTTTATACTTTTTCCATCAGCTGTCAATTCAGCGCGAGGGCAGCAGCATAGCATCAGCACCTCAGCTCCCCCTCCCCGCCTCTTTGTCCATTTTAATTTATCCGGCAGTGATGAGAGGTGACGCACTGCCAAGATGGCGACGGCCGGCCCCGCCCACTTTAGGCTTCAAAAACGCTCTTCAGAAACCTATGGGTGACGTCATGGATACTACGTCTATACTTTTTTACAGTCTACGGTATAGACACAAAACTTTAATAAAATCCGTTTTGTCGGAAACGGAGACAACAATTTTAGAAACGCTGATTCGCTAGTCGAATTTCATACAATATGAGAGAATACTAACCCTCAAAGTTGTTGATTTGGCTCGAAATATAGAATTTAAATAACTTCTTTTTTTTTACTCTTGTGTGATAGCTAACTGCCTAACTGTGTTAACATCATTCATGTTAACCGCAGGACGTTTTTATAAACAGCAAGTGTAATTTGACACTATCTCCACCTAACGCAAAACCGGCTTCTGACCATAGACTGACGCAGCACCGGATGTAACTGGGCGTGCTGAGACAAACCCGGAAGCGATCGTGCATAGAGGCTATGCCTATCTCATTAACTTTAACACTGCCTCAGTATTCACACTCAGCTCAGACTTTATATAATTCATTGTACTGAAGAGTAGAGCATGTGCTTCAGTCCAGGATAAGATCTAGAAACATTGATGATTTACTGCATGTTGCTTTATGCTGTTCTGACTGATTAGTTGCTGGTCCAGAGGACAATAATTTTTTAGTGGTCTCAAATGAAATAAATTCACAGTAATACTTTGCTCACATTATTTGTGCAATATACATTTAAATAACGGTTGGTCAATTTAAGGCAGTCGGTTTCTGAAAGAAAAATGAGTTAACTCATGTTTTAACATCGTTTTTTTTTTGTTTTTTTGTTTTTTTTACAGTAAAGAACAGTACAATCCTTTGGTGTCGTTTAAAGCCCTTTGAAGCTGCACTGAAACTCTCATTCGGACCTTGAACGGTTTGGTTCCCAATGAAGTCGATTATATGGAGAAAGAAATCCTGGAATGTTTTCATTAAAAACCGTAATTTCTTTTCAAATGAAGAAAAAAAGACGTGGACATCTTGGATGACATGGGGGTGAGTAAATTATCAGCAAACGTTTATTTTGAAGTGAACTACTCCTTTAAGCAATTAACATGTATTTTTTGTTACTTTAATACATTTTTTTTCATTAAAATTATGATTTTTTTTGTGAATGCTAAACATTTCAATTGTCAATTGTTTGTCTTTAACAAAGAAAAAGACTGTGCACACTGTATAAAAGTCATAATTATAACATTAAAATATGAAATTATGTGATAAAATGTCAATAATGACATTAAAAATATTTATGACGTAAAAAGTAAAAATTCAATATTCTAAAAAAAAATGTAACTAAATGTTTCATTCCTATTAACGTTTTTATTTTATTTTTTACTTATCTGAGAAGTTTTATAATCCAAAAAGTCAAAAGTGGTTTGAAAATTGCTATTCATTTACATGTACACAATTAGTGAGAAGAATATGTACAGAGATTGTCTAACTCAAATTAAAACGGTGAAATTCTTCTAATGACTGATGATAAATTCTTGGATCAGGAGCGTCTGATCGCACACAGCTTGTGTGGGGACGGATTCAACGTGACTCCGACTATTCCTTTGAGATCCAGATCATCTCTAGACACTCCAGGTGGAGTTGTGAAGCGGTAGCTCTGAAAAAGGGAAGTGAAGAACAAGAAGAGCTCCATCCTGGCCAAACTCTCTCCCAAACAAACCCTTCGGCCTGAGAGGGGGAATACACTGTTTTAAATTCCAAATCAAATGTTTATTTCTTCAAAACACTGGGTGTTTAGAGTTGAGTGTATACCTGCAGAAAAGGGCATGAAAGCATCTCTCTTGACAAACTGGCCCTTCTCATCTAGGAAGTGTTCTGGGTAAAAGCTGTTCGGTTTCTCCCATTCGCTTGGATCCTTCAATACAGACGTCAGCAGAGGAATTACAGTGGTACCCTAGAAAATGGAGAAAAGAAAATGTTCAATATGCACATGGTATCTGTTATAGATACTTATACCGATTTATTCTTTTGCCTGACCTTCTTGATGAAGTATCCATTGAAGTGAACATCACAACTGGTCATATGAGGGAGATTCATGGGCGCTATGTTGCCCAGTCTCTGGGTTTCATGAATCACAGCGTCTGTATACGGTAATTTCTTTCTATCTTCCACCGCTGGGTGACGTCCACCGATCACTCGGTCAATCTCCTCATGAACTCGATCTGCACACAAATGCAACACATGTTTATGGACAACATTAGATTCAGCATATTTCAACAAAAAAACTCTTGGCATTACTGTGTTTTTACCCTGTATATGAGGGTATTTGGCCATGAGCATCAAACCCCAGCGCAGAGTCGCTCCTGTCGTGTCAGTGCCAGCGACGAACAGATTTGACACAGTCACCATTAGATTCACATTGTGAAAGTATGAGTCCTTCTTACCGGATTTCTGTCAAATGCAATACACAAAACATGCATATATTCTTTGTTCACTTCACCAAGAACATAAACTGAAAAGAAAAATACTTATTCAGATCTTGTGATTTGCATCTTCCACCTGATTGTCTGATCATTACAGTGAAGGGCACCATCATTAAAATGTTGTGGAGGGAAAAAAAATGCACCATAGTGACTTTTGTACCTCTTCACTCTGTTTGCGGGAAAGAAAGGAGTCGACGAACCCTCTGTGGTCATGTGGATTCAGAGTCTCCAGCAGCCCAGAGATCAACTTCTTCATCTGCGCTCGACTTTGGACAATATTTTTTACAATAATTCTTTTGTTTTTCAGGAATGGGCCCAACCAAGGAAATACATCGTAAATCTAGAAATGTGTGTTCAAAGAAATAGAGTAGAAATTGAGTAATTGAGATATTGAATAGACTTTCAAAATTATCTGTTGTAGATTTGATTCTTTCTAATGTCTGTGGAAAAACTACAGGGAATTGAATCAAAAGTTCTGGTTAACATATCAATTATACTTACCAACATAGAAATCGATCCACCAACTCGAATATTTTCGTTTGCCCTGTCAACCATTTTTTTGAATTGAGGGTCTGTGTATTCAAATCTGCTGCCGTACACAATAGATGAGATGATGTTCGACACAGCGTAGTTCACAGGCTGTGTTGTGTCGAAGGGTTTCCCTGTGAAGAGAAAACAAACGTCTCTCAACGGATCCTTTAAACTAAGAGCATGATTGCAGATGTCTATAAATGTGTTTCAGCTTGTACCCTCAAACTTATCAAACTCTCCTTTTAGATACTGAATTTCCTCTATGATTTTCTCTTCACTTCCTCTCTTGCCCATCCCGAAGTCCCGCAGGTTGCTGAGAGTGAAGCGTCGCATCTCTCTCCAGTTCTCTCCATTGGAAAAAACGATTCCTGTTCAACACAGAGAACCATCTGACCGTGAGTCTCAGCAACAACACAAGTAGAAAATGATTACTTTGTGAGTCAAACATACATTAAACTTAGACCTTTGCTTATATGCATCATATGTCAGGTTCATAAGTGACTAGCCATTTCACAAATCACTATTCATGAATTATATAATAACTATTTTGTCACCAAACCCAAGAATACTCACTCAAAAAAATGTATATCTAAACATAAGATTTATTTATTTAAACTGCATTTCAAATTTCAAATGCAGACCATCCTTCGCATTTCAAAGAGACCATCCTGACCTCGCGAGCTTTCAAGGTTTCACTCGCAGATCAGTCTGGACACTCTCCGTTAAAGAAAATTTGGGAGCAGTTCACCAAACGAACGTCCAATCAGCATTGGCTTTGAGGCGGGTTGAGGTGTGACGCAACGCGAAGCGCGACAGTTCAGTCTAAAGAACATGACGGCTTCAGCGGATGAAACTAGCATCAGCGTGGCTATCGAGCAAGTTTTATCGGAATTACAGAGTATTTCTTCACTGAAAGAAGAGCAAAACACTGTTCTGGAGGCTTTTCTCAGAGGAAAAGATGTTTTTGCTCTTCTCCCGACTGGTTTCGGCAAGAGTTACGGTACGTCATATGCTTCGTTGATCTGATTGGTTGATTTGGCCCGTCTATCACCAACATAGGCCAATCAGCTAACCAGAATTTTCGCCCCTTACTAAAATTACTTCAATGGAAAGTTTCTAGATGGATATGCAGAGCAAATCCATCTGGCGGAGTCAGGTTATTTCAAATTACCATCCATTTGGAAATTTGGACACAGACATCAAGTAACCGCATATGAATCTCAACAATGGTGACAATCAAACAAAATATCCTGATAATCAGATCAACTCTGAGCATAAAACAAGCTACAAAAAAATCCAGCTGCATAATTTATTAATGCCACAATGCATGCTGGGGGATATGGGTGAGTTTTGATTGGTGGTACCATCTATGCACTGCAGCATGAATCATTTGATTTATTGTCACCATTGTTGAGAGTCATATCATCGCTGTCCGATGAAAACCGCGTATGTCCATTATGCCGATTTTGAGATTTTTTGACGGATAGAATGTCCAGTTTCATTTCCGTATACAGCATGCTTTACATTATCTAAATGACCAATGAAAAGTTGTGAAATCATGTCATCTGTTTTCCACGTACTTCCATTTGCTGTCAAAGCTGTCAATCACGCAGCGTATCTCCCATAGGCAGTATGGTATCTCCCCGCCCTGTGGAGGCATCTCGCCGGTCTCGTGAAGTTTCTCACCGGTCTCGTCTCTGAGACCCCTACACCTGGTATTAAAATGCGATTTGTATCCAGATAAGTTATCCGGATAATAAAAAAGCCATGTTAATGCAAGGTACAAATACGTTGTGATCGGATTGTGATCGGATCTGCCTGACCATCTGGAGGTAGTCTGGTAGTCTCGCATAGTTCGGATCTTTACTTGGTGTAACGCAATCTGGTTGTTGAAACCACATTTACTCCTTCCAAAAATGCTAAAAAAATAAACGAGTGAGAGCGTGTTATTTTATAGGCTATACGACACGTTATAGTCAGATATGACGGAGCGTCAAAAGTGAAAGTAAGTCACAGACGCAATCATCTTCACAATCACACAATCATCTTCAAGTAAAGAAACGAAGTGATCTTACCAGGGCTTCAGGCAGTTGCCACACTCTCTTATTGATGTATGTCTTTGATTTTGAAATTAGCTGATGACAAAATGCATCTCATAAAATGCAGCTCATATCCGACAAAATTACGGTAGGATTGTGTAAATAAAGTATCAGTCTAGCATCGCCATGTCAGTGTATTGATTCATTGTCTCTTCATAGTTTGCAAGAGACATTTCATAAACTGAGTGTATTTGATAAACTGATCGTAGCCCATTCATCTGTCAATGAAACGCGATTTGGTCATTCTAATTAATGATCGGAAGAACGCGTATCGACCACCGTTACTATACAATATGCACGTATGTCCATTTAAACTCGATTTGGGGTCAAATATGGATTATATCATGACACTGGCAAGAATATGGTTACATTTAAAGATGTTGTGCCGAGTATGACAACGCTACGTTCAGCTGCTTTTGAAATTACATGTTTTTTTCACTTCCTGAAAAGTAACCGTTTTGGACATATGTGGTTTTCATCGGGCAGCGACGATATGCTGATTCTTGATGTCTAAGAAATAATGTAAAGAAAAAGTTACATTATTTGATTAGCACTGTTGGATCTCACGCTGTCAAGTCACATAGCTATTATAATAATTAAAAATAAATTACCCCAAGAATCAAAGCTTTTGGCACGACTCAGTAAGGTGAGTGATAAAGGCCATAACATGATAATTTTATCCTCATCAATATACAGCCAACATCACCTGTTCTCATTTTCACTTAGCTTTTTTTTGCTACATCTAATGTGCTTTATAAACACACAGTTATAACAGCCAGAGCAAATATTTTATCAATGAGTTAAGGGTCAAGAGCCCAACTAAAGTAAACACTTACCAGCACCATGGTGACTTAAAATGCAACTGTTGATTTCATTAAAACGGCAGTGGCTGAAGTCAGTCGTAGTTCTTGCTTTCAGCAAGTTTACCAATTTGAGTACATTTCATTGATCTAAATAAGGTGTTTGTTTTGCAAAATGTCTAGCATTTACTATTTGTAAAATAATTTTAGGCACAAAATGAAACGTTTCCTACCATGTCCGTCGTTCATTATCTTGAAACCAGGTTGAATTTTTCGGTCGCCGAACTCTTCTGCATAGTTCACGAGAGCTTCTTTGACTGTTTTGTACCCAACTAACACCACAGTTTTTCTGGGACCCAAAAACACTTGGAATATGTTTCCGTAGGTTTTGGACAGCTGGAGGACACAGAGAAAGACATTTACAGACAAATCTTAAAACGTTAGATCACTATTCATTTTAAAGGTATCAAGTTCCCACCTCACAAAAGGAGTCAAAGGGTCTCTTGAGGTCAAGGGTCAGCAGGTTCCCCAGCAGCGGCAGAGGTTTGGGTCCCGGTGGCTCTTTCCCCTCTTTCTGAGATCTGGATCCAGAGGAAAGCAAATACAAAACCAGAAGCAACAGCAAAGCACCCAGTAATGTTCCTGTGCTGAGAAACTGCAGAAGTGTCTCGATTACAGCCATTTTCTCTCTAAGATTCTGAACTGATGCACTTGCAGATTTATAGCTGCTATGTAAGGGAGGGACCTTGAGTGATTCAACATAAATTGACAAAAAATACACTATAATAGAGGCTTGTTATTATTACATCAGCATGACACACTTTGTGGTGAATTATTAACCGAATTCTTCAGCTTGTTAAAACAAGAGAGGAACATTATAATCAAACAATAAAGCATTAAAAGCAAAAAAAAAACATGCCTTTTGGTTTATATATACTAAATACTGATGTATTCACTCATAAAAAAATCTCCACATAACTGGGTTGCGTTAAACAATTAAGTCATTTTAAGTGACACAATTAAACTCTCAGAGTGTTAAATGAACACTGAAGCAATGTTGAAGTTGATGAGATAATTAAAGGTTGTATCAGTGATTGTGACTTTTGGTGATTGTGTGTTTGTGTTTGAAGCAAGATCCCAAACAAACCGAGTTAGCTCGCCCCTGTCTCCCGTTTCGTACATCATGAAAAAAAAACTCAATGATGGCTCATTCTGTGAACGGTAAAATGTGAACTTGGCTGCTTTCGATTACAAAGTATAATGATGTATATAAAATCTACAGTCGAGCCATGTCATATCATACACCTAGTTTTGCTGATGCTTCACTGGAAGCAGCATTATATGGCAAGCCATTTTAACTTTTAATCATTCGCAGGATATGAATTCTTGATATCAACAATTACATTTTCACTAGTTAAAATAATAGTTTTTTGATATCAGGAATTAGATTTCTTCTAGTAACAATGCAATTTTTGGTATCAGGAATTACATTTCAACTAGTAAAAATTGTCATTGTTGATATCAACAATTCAATTTTAACTTGTAAAAACAATAATTCTTGATATTAACAGTTGAATTTCAACTAGTAAAAGCTATAATTCTTGATATTAACAATTTATATCCTGGGAATGGCAATAGGCAAGCCGTTTTGACTTTTAATCATTCGCAGGATATGAATTCTTGATATCAACAACTACATTTTCAAAACGTACCAGAATCAGTCATATAGCTACAGATCTAACATTATGGGGAAAACTCATGGTAACAACAGCTATCTGGAATAATTATATAACAGCTTATTATTATTATTCGGCTAAAGTTAGTCCTGAACGTAGGCTAGTGTTCTTGCTAATAGTAGGCTACAATGTTATGGCTATAAAACAAATGGAGCTCACACACTAAATCCTACAATCTGATATTCTCAGGAGCTGTCCAAGTTTAGTCAAGCTTCACTCATGTTTTTTAAAGAATTGTATTTTCACACACAGTTCATATAAAAAAAATCAGCAAAGTGCAACCTCTGCGTCCAATTTGAGTTATCTCCACCGATCACTATTAAAAACCTTCCCGATTATTTATTAAAGCCTTCCCGACTATTAATCGTTTCTTTAATGAAAAACGATGGTATTCCTAATCCCCCTAATCCTCCTTCTCTTCTTGGGGATTGCCTCTTCCATGTTAAATGTATCTGGTCCATAGATAGTTGATAGACGCTGGCTTATTCTTCAGTCGTTAAGAAAGATGAATTAGATGAATGTGATCATTTTTGTTTGGGCCTGAAATCACTGACACAACCTTTAAGTGATTAACTGCACTGTTAACCCTTACTGCAAAAAAGTGACAGTATCATATGGTATAATTTCTCATTTTAACAATACCATAGAAAACAATACATTCTGGTTCACATTTGCATTTTCGAGAAAGTAGCCTACAGGAATATAGCTATTAACAATGCTCAAAGTTGGCACTCAGAGGCTGTGTTTCAAATCACACCCTATACCCTCATTCACTACATTAGTTCACTTGAATGAAAAGTGAGTGAATTGAGAAACCGATGAACACCTGAAAAGCAGAATCACTGAAGGAGAGAGAAACATGAACTGAAAGAGAAACTCAAGAACTAGAACTGAGTGTGAAAACAGTTTACAAACCAGTGTAACATTATGTCCTTAATACATGTACAAGTTCTTGTTGAGTTAACAGAGATTTAGTTAATAATAAAGTTTGTTGTCACCATGATGGAGATCAGCCTTTGCTTTAGTTGTTTTCTTGACCCTTGACTTTATAACATTAGTTTGTCTCTGGCTGCTGTTACAAAACATTATTTTTGAAACTTGTCATAATAAAACATGTTGAGTAACCTCTGAGAAGCCTATCTGAATATGTGTCTATAACAATTTTCCATCCATACAGAGGAGGTATAGCCTACCTTAAATGTATTGAAATTAATAAGGCATCTTTGAGTAAACTTTGAGTATCATTTGAGTGTCTGTTTGCCGGGCTGACTGTCCTGGTTTTTGGTAATCAAAATATGGTCACCCTACATTACACACTGTAAAAAATAAAATCGTAAAAAAAAGGGTCAAATGACTGGCAGAAAAAGGTGCCAAACAAATAAAGTAAAAATAAAGTAAAATATCCTAATTTAAATTAAGCACAAAAAATATTTTACAGATGTTTTTCTTAAATGTTTTACAGAAAAACACTGTTATTTTACAGCTATTATCTGGATTATTACGATCAAACACTCTAACTGTAAAAACAATGCATTATTATGATAAAATACCTTCATAGTAAAAAATTAGTCAGCAATGGCTGCCATACAAAAAACATACAATTAATGTAAAATAGCCTAATTTAAATAAGTGCAAAAGTAGAAATCTTCATTAAGCTCTTTAACAGAAACACAGTTATTTCACATATTTCCTGAATGTTTCTTAATAAAAAGAAACATATAAGTGATGTAACAATTTACATGCCAACAGAACATTAAACACTAACAGATCTCTCAAGATCTCTGCATCCTCACTTATTACAATCCAGACTTTATTTACTGCATACTAACATTCTTACTGAGACAGATGTTTAGAAGTTGATTTTTTATGAAAAATAATAAAGGTTGATGTCACCATGATGGAGATCAGTGTTTGCTTTAATGGAGCTCTTGATCCTTTGCTTTTAACATTAGCTTTACTCTGGCTGCTGCAACTGAGTGTCATCTTTGATACATATTTGTTATGGTAGGAATCCAAGAGAATCTCAGTTCAGAAGATCTGATCACTTATAAGTGATAATAGTCATCATGTAGTTAAATGCTTTATTGATATCACTTGATTTTTAATGCAATATGGCTCAGCTTGTTGGCTAACTACGACTCTTCATCACAGTAAAAACTCTGTCAGTGTTAATTTAACACTCCTGGGATACAGAAGTACACACTGAACATTGTTAACCTCCTAAGACCGGAGTTTTGGGTGGAAAAGTCCAGGGGTCAGAAAGTAAAAGTACTGCCACATTTTTATTCCACCCACAGCAAAAACTTCAGTGTTAAATGAACTTTACTGGGAGTTTATTTGGATACAGACTCAAGAGTGTTAAAGTTAATGAGATAATTAAGTGAATAATTGAGAGATTATTGAGCATTATTGAAGTCACCAGATGTTAGCTAAGGAGAAAAAACTATATTTTAGTCACTGTTATGGTGATCAGTGTTTGCTTTAGTTGGACAGGTGACCTTTAAATGTTTCACTAAAGATTTTGTTTGGCTGTTTTATCAGCTGGATGAACAAAGAGATCAGATATTCTAGATCATGTTCGGACATTATCATTATTTGACCTGAATCACTGAACTCATTTAAAGCCTACTCTTTGATTTAAAAGTATAATGATCATAACAGCATCACCGTGATTCTATAACATTCGATCTAGATTTTTCAAAACAAACCAAATGATATCTTAAACGTTGTTCTGGTAAATAAAAATCTTTCTTTCAGGCACACACAGACATCAAGATTCAGTGTATGAATCTCAACAATGGTTACAAACAGAATATTCAATTAGGGAAAGGAAATTACTAAACAATTCAGATTATAATTTATTCATACTGCAATGCATGATGGGAGCCATGAATGAGTTTTGATTGGTGGCACCCAGAATGCACTGCAACATGCTATACAATTGTCACCATTGTTGAGAATCACAGGCTGATTCGTGATGTATTGTCTTTTGGATAATATTTACATTTCCGAAAATGTTATACTGTGTAATCAAAAGGTTAAACTTTACAGTTTGGTGACAAATGATGATTGTGTCAAAACATAACCAACCCCAGTGCACCAGCTTTCCTTGTTGTTCATCTGGCTGTTATAACTCATGAACAGCAGCCAAACCACATCTAAAGATAATGATTTAAGATTCGAGAGTCCAACTAAAGCCAACACTGAACACCATAACGGTGACTTAAAAATGTTATGTTCTCCTTCAGTGATTCTGCTTTTTATCATCAGGTGTCTTAAATAATGCTCAATCATTATTTAATTATTCACTTAATTATCTCATTAAGTTTAACACTCTGGAGTCTGGATCCAAATAAACTCGCAGTAAAGTTCATTTAACACTGGAGTTTTTGCTGTGGGTGGAATAAAAATATTGCAGGACTTTTACTTTCTGACTCCTGGACTTTTCCACCCAAAACTCGGGTCTTAAGAGGTTAAGATATCAATTGGTTTATTTTGAAAAATCTGGATCTGATGTTATAGAATCACGGTGATGCTGTTATGATCATTATACTTTTAAATCAGAGAGTAGGCTTTAAATGAGTTCAGTGATTCAGGTCAAATGATGATTCTAAACATGATCTAGAACATCTGATCTGATCTCTCTGTTCATCCAGCTGTTAAAACAGCCAGACAAAATCTTTAGAGAAGTTTTCAAAGGTCACCCGCACAACTAAAGCAAACACTAATCATCACCATAACGGTGACTAAAATATAGATTTTCTCCTTCAGTGATTCTGCTAGTTAACATCTGGTGACTTCAATAATGCTCAATCATCACTCAATTATTCACTTAATTATCTCATTAACTATAACACTCTTATCGCCCATTTGAAAGCATGTGAAGAACATTTAGGCCCCGTTTACACGAGAACGCTCACGGGTGAAAACGTAAAAATATTTTATCAGCTGTACCTTTCGTTTACACGGCGACAGCGTTTTTGAGGCTTAAAAACTCAAAAAAGTGAAACCGCCCTCCAGAGTGGAAATCTTAAAAACGCTCCACCGTCGGGTTCCCGTGTAAACGGTAAAAACGCAAAAGTCTGCTTGACTGTGAAGTTTGTACACAGGCGCGTGGACTTGGTGTTGTTGTAGTTTGCACTCCTAGCCTGTTTACACCTCCTAACCTGAAGTTAATACTACATTGAATTTCACACACTTTTGCGTCAGCGTTTGCACGCAGATTTCCCACACAAAACGCTCGTCTAAACGCAGAATAAATGTGATGACGCAACGCCACTTTTGCGTTTTCTCTTCAGTATCGTTTCCGTGCAAACATAGAAATCTTAAAAACGCTCCACCGCCGCGTTCCCGTGTAAACGGTAAAACGCAAAAGTCTGCTTGACAGTGAAGGTTGTACGTTTACTACCAATCAAGGACCCGGCTTTACTGATTAGATGCGCATAACAGTATTGTGCAATATTTCGCCCAGCCCTATTTCCAGCTGTTTCTCTAATGGACTGGATGTCTGATGATATCAGTGCGTTCTCTCCGTCCATGCAATAGATGCACACCCTTGAATGAGCGCGGATTTCTAGTTCATTTACTTGAAGTTCTGATGTATTATCTTTGGTTTGACCCATCTGAGGAGCTGGCGGCCAAATCAGATTGTAAAATGGACTGAGTAAAGGTCTTTATGAACTTGACGTGAGATGCCGACTGACATATGCGCTTGCCTTGAATCACTGTCACATGCACAAGCTTAGAGCAATATTGTAAGTAACTAATTCATTTTTCACTAGCAGAATAATAATGCATCACAATGCACATAATTGACTGCTTGAATGTTGTGAGTGTGTGAAATGTGTGTAATCTGTGTTATGTACTTGTATAGCCTACACGCTCTTGACTAATTGCCCCTTGCGAGATTAATAAAGTTGATAAAAAGTGAAGTAGTCTCACTTTTTGTTACGTCTTAACTATTATAATATTGTGAATGACAAAAACATGAACTTCAAGCATTGGCTTTATACTTTTTCCATCAGCTGTCAATTCAGCACGAGGGCAGCAGCATAGCATCAGCACCTCAGCTCCCCCTCCCCGCCTCTTTGTCCATTTTAATTTATTCGGTAGTGATGAGAGGTGACGCACTGCCAAGATGGCGACGGCCGGCCCCGCCCACTTTAGGCTTCAAAAACGTTCTTCAGAAACCTATGGGTGACGTCATGGATACTACGTCCATACTTTTTTACAGTCTACGGTATAGAGGCAAAACTTTAATAAAATCTGTTTTGTCAGAAACGGAAACAGCGATTTTAGAAACGCTGATTCGCTATTCGAATTTCATACAATATGAGAGAATACTAACCCTCAAAGTTGTTGATGTAGCTCGAAATATATAATTTAAAGGGGGGGGGGGGTTACTCCTCTTTTTCTTTGCATAAATGTGATTATGGGGTGCAATATGACATGTATTCGTGTTTTTTCTTTTTTTAAAAGTCTTATTTTTCATAAACTTCACCTTTATTGTCAGCCGCGCTCTCCTCTGTCCCCTGAACGAGCGGTTTACTTCCTGATTCTATGAAAACACTCCCTCGGAAACACGTCGTGGGCTCAGATTGGTTCGTTTGGGCAGGTGTTAACGCCTATTACCTTACGGGGAAACGGCAGCTCCGGTCCAGATGTAAATAATGGTGTCGAGCTGCAGTAGCAGTTTGAGGCAGAATCAGACCGAGAAAGCCGCGATGAAGCGAGTCAAACAGAACCGCACCACACACGGCTCTTACTAAACGTTTCTGGGTTTTTTACAGTAAAGAACAGTACAATCCTTTGGTGTCGTTTAAAGCCCTTTAAAGCTGCACTGAAACTCTCATTTGGACCTTGAACGGTTTGGTTCCCAATGAAGTCGATTATATGGAGAAAAAATCCTGGAATGTTTTCATCAAAAACCTTAATTTCTTTTCAAATGACGAAAAAAAGACGTGGACATCTTGGATGACATGGGGGTGAGTGAATTATCAGCAAAAGTTTATTTTGAAGTGAACTACTCCTTTAAGCAATTAACATGTGATTTTTGTTACTTTTACATATTTTTTTCCATTAAAATTATGATTTTTTTTGTGAATGCTAAACATTTCAATTGTCAATTGTTTGTCTTTAACAAAGAAAAAGACTGTGCACACTGTATAAAAGTCATAATAATAACATTAAAATATGAAATCAGCAAAAGTTTATTTTGAAGTGAACTACTCCTTTAAGCAATTAACATGTGATTTTTGTTACTTTTACATATTTTTTTCCATTAAAATTATGATTTTTTTTGTGAATGCTAAACATTTCAATTGTCAATTGTTTGTCTTTAACAAAGAAAAAGACTGTGCACACTGTATAAAAGTCATAATAATAACATTAAAATATGAAATTCTGTGATAAAATGTCAATAATGACATTAAAAATATTTATGACTTAAAAAGTAAAAATTTAATATTCTAAAAAAATGTAACTAAATGTTTCATTCCTATTAACGATTTTATTTTATTTTATTTTATTTACTTATCTGAGACGTTTTATAATCCAAAAAGTCAAAAGGGGTTTGACAAATTGCTTATTATTTACATGTACACAATTAGTGAGAAGAATATGTGCAGAGATTGTCTGACTCAAATTGAAACAGTGAAATTCTTCTAATGACTGATGATAAATTCTTGGATCAGGAGCGTCTGATCGCACACAGCTTGTGTGGGGACGGATTCAACGTGACTCCGACTATTCCTTTGAGATCCAGATCATCTCTAGACACTCCAGGTGGAGTTGTGAAGCGGTAGCTCTGAAAGAGGGAAGTGAAGAACAGGAAGAGCTCCATCCTGGCCAAACTCTCTCCCAAACAAACTCTTCGGCCTGAGAGAAAGAGAGTTTTAATTCCAAATCAAAAGTTTATTTCTTCAAAACACTGGGTGTTTAGAGTTGAGTATACCTGCAGAAAAGGGCATGAAAGCATCTCTCTTGACAAACTGGCCCTTCTCATCTAGGAAGTGTTCTGGGTAAAAGCTCTTCGGTTTCTCCCATTCGCTTGGATCCTTCAAAACCGACGTCAGCAGAGGAATTACAGTGGTACCCTAGAAAATGGAGAAAAGACAATGTTCAAGATACACATCTATCTGGTATCTGTTTTAGGCCTTAAACCAATTTATTCTTCTGCCTGACCTTCTTGATGAAGTATCCATTGAAGTGAACATCACAGCTGGTCATATGAGGGAGATTCATGGGCACTACGTTGCCCAGTCTCTGGGTTTCATGAATCACAGCGTCTGTATACGGTAATTTCTTTCTATCTTTCACCGCTGGCTGACGTCCACCGATCACTCGGTCAATCTCCTCATGAACTCGATCTGCACACAAATGCAACCCACGTTTATGGACAACATTAGATTCAGCATATTTCAACAACAACAACAAAAAAACTATTGGCATTACTATGTTTTTTACCCTGTATATGAGGGTACTTGGCCATGAGCATCAAACCCCAGCGCAGAGTCGCCCCTGTCGTGTCAGTGCCAGCGACGAACAGATTTGTCACAGCCATCATTAGATTCTCATCGTGAAAGTATGAGTCCTTTTTACCGGATTTCTGTCAAATGCAATACACAAAATGCATATACTCTTTGTTCACTTCACCAAGAACATAAACTGAGAAAAAAAGAGAAAAAAAAAACGTATTCAGATCTTGTACAAACTTCTGATTTGAATCTTCCACCTGATTGTCTGATCATTGCAGTGAAGGGCACCATCATTAAAATGTTGTGGAGGAAAAAAAAATACAACATAGTGACTTTTGTACCTCTTCACTCTGTTTGCGGGAGAGAAAGGAGTCGACAAACCCTCTGTGGTCATGTGGATTCAGAGTCTCCAGCAGCCCAGAGATCAACTTCTTCATCTCCGCTCGTCTTTGGACAATATTTTTTACCTTAATTCTTTTGTTTTTCAGGAATGGGCCCAACCAAGGAAATACATCGTAAATCTAGAAATGTGTGTTCAAAAAAAAAATTGAGTTGAAATTGAGTAATTGAGAAATTAAATACACTTTCAAAACTATCTGTTGTAGATTTGATTCTTTCTAATGTCTATGGACAAACTACAGGGAATTGAATCAAAAGTTCTGGTTAACATATCAATTATACTTACCAACATAGAAATCGATCCACCAACTCGAATATTTTCGTTTGCCCCGTCAACCATTGTTTTGAATTGAGGGTCTGTGTATTCAAATCTGCTGCCGTACACAATAGATGAGATGATGTTCGACACAGCGTAGTTCACAGGCTGTGTTGTGTCGAAGGGTTTCCCTGTAAAGAGAAAGCAAAGGTTTCTCAACGGATCCTTTAAACTAAGAGCATGATTGCAGATGTCTATAAATGTGTTTCAGCTTGTACCTTCAAACTTATCAAACTCTTCTTTCAGATAGTGAATTTCCTCTATAATTTTCTCTTCACTTCCTCTCTTGCCCATCCCGAAGTCCCGCAGGTTGCTGAGAGCAAAGCGTCGCATCTCTCTCCAGTTCTCTCCATTGGAAAAAGCGATTCCTGTTCAACACAGAGAACCATCTGACTGTGAGTCTCAGCAACAACACAAGTAGAAAATGATTACTTTGTGAGTCAAACATACATCAAACTTAGACCTTTGCTTATATGCATCATATGTCAGGTTAATAAGTGACTAGTCATTTCAAAAACAACTATTCATGAATTATATAAAAACTATTTTGTCACCAAACCCAAGAATACTCGCTCAAAAAATGTATATTTAACATAAGATTTATTTATTTAAATTGCATTTCAAATTACCATCCATTTGGAAATTTGGACACAGACATCAAGTAACCGCATATTAATCTCAACAATGGTGACAATCAAACAAAATATCCTGTTAATCAGATCAACTCTGAGCATAAAACAAGCTACAAAAAAATCCAGCTGCATAATTTATTAATGCCACAATGCATGCTGGGAGATATGGGTGAGTTTTGATTGGTGGTACCCTGCATGCACTGCAGCATGAATCATTTCATCTATCGTCACCATTGTTGAGAGTCATATGCTGATTCTTGATGTCTAAGAAATAATGTAAAGAAGAAGTTACATTATTTGATTAACACTGTTGGATCAGACACTGTCAAGTCACATAACTACTATAATAATTAAAAATAAATTACCCTAATAATCAAAACTTTTGACACTCCATAAGGTGAGTGATAAAGGCCACAACATGATAATTTTATCCTCAACAATAAACAGCCAACATCACCTGTTCTCATTTTCACTTGCCTTTTTTGCCACAACTAATTTGCTTTATAAACACACAGTTTCAACAGCCAGAGCAAATATTTTATCAAGGAGTTAAGGGTCAAGAGCCCAACTAAAGCAAACACTTACCACCACCATGGTGACTTAAAATGCAACTGTTGATTTCATTAAAGCGGAAATCAATTAAAGTAAATCTGGTTAGTAATAAGTGAAGCTGGTAGTGCTGTTTTTTAGAGTTGTTTAATCTTCCTCTGCAGAGATCTTGAGAGATTTAATGTCTTATTTTATCTTCAGTTGATTACATCTGAGGCTGTGGCTGAAGTCAGTCGTAGTTCTTGCTTTTCTCTTTCCTTAAATGATTCTGCTTGTTAACAGTCAGCAGGTTTTCATAATTAATGCCCAACCATCACTTAATTATCTTATGACCTTCAACACTGCTTTAATGGTAATTTCACTCAGTAGGGTGCACACATATGAACACTGAGCAGTGTTAAATTAAAACAGGCATTTTTTCTATGGACTATTACATAAATCTGACCCATTTCAATTACGTATGACTGACAAATATGAATCACATTCAGTTTAATAATACAACAATATAAATAGTATCTGTTTCATTTATATATGACTGAAAAATATGAATCACATTCAGAATATTAAATGGTTTATGTTAAAGCTATGTAATCCAAATGGATGACTGTCACAGTCCCGTCTGCACCGTTCTGTCTGCGTCTCCTGCACTACACTTCCCATGATCCTCTCGTCTGCACACCTGATCTCACTCCCTCATCAGCCTCCCGTTCAGCGTCTTGTTTCATCTGTTTCACCTGTTTTCCACCTCGTTATGTTTGATTCATCTGTGTATTTAGTTCCCTCTGTTCCATTCAGTCCTTGTCGATCGTTGTTGATGTTACAATGTGTTTGGAGAGTTTTCCTGCCTGCTCCTGTTTGTTGTTGAAAGTTTAAGTAAAGTAATTGAATTTGAGCCTTTACCTCTCCGGTCGTCTTCTTCAGCCTGCACTCCTACACTACCCCGTGACAGAACGATCGACCCAAAAAGAAGTTGGAGCATGGGGATTCTCCTCACCCCAGCTCATACACTGCTCAACGTCTTCCAAGATGGACACCCAATTGAGGTGTATGCTGCCAAATTCCTGGAGCTTTTTGCTGGGGTAAGCTGGTCAGATGATATCTCCAAGACAGACTTTTGGTTGGGCCTGGACGATCATCTGTACCAGCAAGCCCCAGCAGCAGCATTTCCAGGAACCCTCGCTTGTTACCTGGACCATGTGTTGTGGTTGAGTGGCTCAGCCTTCATCGTTGGTGAGGCTAAAATTGACAACACCACTCAACCACACACACCCACCATCTTCACCCAACCGGCCCTCACCGCCTTCCAGCCTGAGCCCTCTTCATCGTTGGTTCTGTCCAGCCCTGCCAAGCCTGAACCCTCCTCATTGCTGGTTCCGTCCAGCCCCGCCGAGCCTGAACCCTCCTCATCGCTGCTTTCGTCCAGCCCTGCCGAGCCCAAGCTGTCTTCTATGCTGGTCCCGTCCAGCCCCGCCGAGCCCGAGCTCTCTTCTACGCTGGTTCCGTCCAGCCCCGCCGAGCCTGAGCTATGTTCATCGCTGGTTCCATCCAGCCCTGTCCAGCCATCGCCAGAGACCATCCAGTCTTTGCCAGAGACCGTCCAGCCAGCGCCAGAGACCGTCCAGCCATCGCCAGAGACCAGTCCAGTCAGCGCCAGAGACCTTCCAGCCAGCGCCAGAGACCGTCCAGCCAGTGCCAGAGACCGTCCAGCCATCGCCAGAGACCAGTCCAGCCAGCGCCAGAGACCGTCCAGCCATCGCCAGATACTGTCAAGCCAGCGCCAGAGACCGTCCAGCCAGCGCCAGAGACCGTCCAGCCATCGCCAGATACTGTCAAGCCAGCGCCAGAGACCGTCCAGCCAGTGCCAGAGACCGTCCAGCCATCGCCAGATACTGTCAAACCAGCGCCAGAGACCGTCCAACCAGCGCCAGAGACCGTCTAGCCAGCGGCAGAGACTGTCCAGCCAGCGGCAGAGACCAGCCCTATCCATTCATCGCCAGAGACCGTCCAGCCAGCGCCAGAGACCGTCTAGCCAGCGGCAGAGACCGTCCAGCCAGAGACCATCCAGCCAGCGACAGAGACCGTCCAGCCAGCGCCAGAGACCATCCAGCCAGCATCAGAGACCAGGATCCCCCCAGCCTCCCTCTCCCGCCTCTTCCCATTTATTCATCCATCAGCTCTCCTGTCTTCTAGTCCTTCAGACCCAGCTTGGTTAGTGGATCCCCGCTTTTCGCCTCCCACCTCCTCCACATGGACACTTCCTCGGGCCCCGGTCCCATCTGCTCCCCCGTGGCTCTTACCTCCCTCAGCTCCTCCATGGCCCCCCAGTCCACCAGCTCAGCCAGGCTCCCTCGTCCCTCCGGATTCCCTTCGCTCCCTCGTCATCCTTCCTTCACCTAAGGACTTCCTTCCTCTGGCTCCGCCCCGTCATGTCATCCCCCCGGTTCAGTTGGACTCCTCACTCCCTCCAGTCACCCGTCAGCCCTCACTCCCTCTGTCCTCACCATGTCCCTCTGTGCCCCTGTCATCACTTCAGTCACCTGAGCCTGCGGTGACAACATGGTCCCTCGGTCCCTCATGAGCACCTGATGTCGTCAGTCCCTCAGCTTCACCCTGGTCTCCTCTCCCATCTCCTCCGCCCCTGTCTGTCGGCCCCCTGGTGTCATCAGCCCCGTTTCCATCGGCTCCACCAGGGGTCCTCCCTCCATCTGCTCCGCTCTGGACTCGCCCTCAGCCTGCTCCGCCCTGGTCTCGTCCTCAGCCTGCTCCTCCCTGGTCTCGTCCTCAGTCTGCTCCGCCCTGGTCTCGTCCTCAGCCTGCTCCGCCCTGGCCACGACCTCAGCCTGCTCCGCCCTGGTCTCGTCCTCAGCCTGCTCCGCCCTGGTCTCGTCCTCAGCCTGCTCCTACCTGGTCTCGTCTTCAGTCTGCTCCGCCCTGGTCTCGTCCTCAGCCTGCTCCGCCCTGGTCTCGTCCTCAGCCTGCTCCTCCCTGGTCTCGTCCTCAGCCTGCTCCGCCCTGGTCTCGTCCTCAGCCTGCTCCTCCATGGTCTCGTCCTCAGTCTGCTCCACCCTGGTCTCGTCCTCAGCCTGCTCCGCCCTGGCCACGACCTCAGTCTGCTGCGCCCTGGCCACGCCCTCAACATGCTCCGCCCTGGCCACGCCCTCAACCTGCTCCGCCCTGGCCACGCCCCGCTCAGCCCTCAGATGGCCCCCCCTCCTTCCTCTGTTCTGCGGCGTGAGGCCACGCCTTCAGGAAGGGGGGAGTTCTGTCACAGTCCCATCTGCACCGTTCTGTCTGCGTCTCCTGCACTACACTTCCCATGATTCTCTCATCTGCACACCTGATCTCACTCCCTCATCAGCCTCCCGTTCAGCGTCTTGTTTCATGTGTTTCACCTGTTTTCCACCTCGTTATGTTTGATTCATCAGTGTATTTAGTTCCCGCTGTTCCATTCAGTCCTTGTCGATCGTTGTTGATGTTACAATGTGTTTGGAGAGTTTTCCTGCCTGTTCCTGTTTGTTGTTGGAAGTTTAAGTAAAGTAATTGAATTTGAGCCTTTGCCTCTCCGGTCGTCTTCTTCAGCCTGCACTCCTACACTACCCTGTGACAATGACATTTGATATGCAATTCAAATACATAAATCTTATGTTTAGACATCAATTTTTTTAGTGCTCCTTGACCAAAGACATATTTTTATTGTTAAAGTGTGTCCACCAAATGTGTTATGCATGTTTATAATGAGCTCACATTTGTGCCAAACTGCACAGCAAATTCCCCAGTGTTAAATTAACACTTTAAAGTGTGAATTATATCAACTCTGAGCAGAGTGTTAAATGAACACTGAAGCAGTGTTAAAGTTAATGAGATAATTAAGTGAATAATTGAGTGATGATTTATGATTATTGAAGACACCTGATGTTAAAGGTGCTATCAGCGATGTCAGGCCAAAACAAAAATGATCACATTCATCTAATCTTTCCTAACAATCCGCTAGCTGCCCGCCCCATAAGCAGGCTGTCAAAAAAACGCGCCTGAGATCTGCACACAAAAACAAACGGGTAGAACCACCACTCACAATCAAAATAAACAGAGTTCAACCAGTCACCGACAGGGGCTGGTGTTGTTTGTTTTTGCGCTCGTGCACGGCGCCTGCACGCGAAGTCTGAGCTGAAGGCCAGCGCGTCTATCAACGGACCAGAAACAGTGAATATGGAAGATGCAATCCCCAAGAACAGAAGTAGGATTAGCGCGAGGAAATACTGTCGTGTTTCGTCAAAGAAAAGAATAATAATCGGGAAGGCTTTCGAACGATGGAGAGAACTGAAAGAATTGAAAAATTTTAAAACCGACGCCGAGGTTGCACTGTTTCTTCTGGACAGGTGAGTAGACCAAATAAGAAGTATAGTAAACAATAGATGATAATGACGGAGGCGACAGCGCGCAAACTGGACTTTGGTCTCATGAATGAAACTCGGCGTAACGTTATGCCTAATCTCACAGGCCTGAGAAATACATTAGCTCGAGCACGACCTCTCCCTCTCCATCTCCATTGTACAGAACTGTACAAGGTAAATAAATGATAATAGGCAACGTTTTGACAACTTGCTAGAAACCATTTATATTACAAATTACTATTCTGTTAGCTGGGAGAAAATCTGGAAGCTAGCTATGTAGTTTATTATAACATAATGTTCATACGAACTAAAAAATATATATATAAACAATTTCAGCTTTAGACTATTTTAAAATAAACAATATTGAAAGTGTAAGTAACAGATATTATATTTACTTGGTTATACAATTATGTTAGAAAACAACTATAATGACCCAGCAGAATGAGCCATCATTGAGGTAGACCGTCAATCCGAATATAGTGTGTTTTTGTCGCTTTAAGAAATGCGTGTGCATGATCACTTTTTTTGATTATGCACGAAACGGGAGGGAGGGGCGAGCTAACTTTAATTGTTTGAGATCTCGCTTTATACACAAACAGAAGTCACATCAATCACAATCGCTGATACCACCTTTAACAAGCAAAATCACTGAAGGAGAAAGCAGGAATTTTTAAGTCACCATTATGGTGATTGTTTGCTTTAGTTGCTTCACAATACCACTTAGCCACCTGGAGTTATAGTAACCAACTGCAGACCCGCAAAACACCAGTTTCAGAACCTCAATGCCAGAACCGGAAGTAAGGGGCAGGGCTTACATCCTAACCAGCAGAAGGACCGTAAGTGAGGGGCGGAGCTAATAACGCCACCTAACGTAATTCGGAGGGTATTTCATGAAACGGCTTTTATTGAACATGAAACGTCCTACTCTTTACATATGTAGGCTATGTTATGATGCTACATAACAGTACAAAAAGCATTTTAAAACATCGATTTTGTGGAATATCATTGTATATAGTTTCAGTTATCCGTTTCTTTGTATTATGAGTTACTTCCTGATCTTGATGGTGAAAAAATAATACTTGAAACTTATGGGCATTTTAATGTATAACAGTTCAATAATTTTAGCTAAGCAGTTTATACATAGGCCCTACGTGTAGATATATGAAGGTAAGACCTTTCTTTTTTGGTTTTTAAAATTTTGTATAATAAAGCTTTGAAAGATCTAAAACAAGACGAGCATTGGAGGTTTTCAAAATTATACACAATTCGATAACTGATTAGACCTATGTGATAGTTATGTTCTATTTATTTATTTATTTATTGTGTTTACAAAAATCTTAAACTGTTTCGATATTGAAGATGTATTTGTAAGATGATTTTGATTGTTTAATAAAAAAAAAACGCATGGGTATTTTTTATAAAATATACTTTATTTCACAAGAACATGCGCAGCATGCATTTTTTTCGTGTAAAATAATAATGTGAAATTCTAAAAAAGAGAGAGAAAATTCGGCATTGTTTGAAACGAAACAGTATAAATGTAGCTATACCTATTTATCACAACAATCTTGTATAAATTTAACTTACAATGTAACAAATGAGGAACTCACTCTCAGGGCCATTTTGTCCTTACATTCTTGCTAAAATAACTATAATGCAATAATAATAATTCCGCCCCTCCCTCACTTCCGGTTCTGGCGCTGGGGTTCTGAAACTGGTGGTGCTGCGGGTCTGCAGCTGGATATATCTCACCTGGAGTGCATACTACATCGAATTTCACACAGTTTTGCATCACTATATGCACGCGGATTTCCCCCATAACGCTCATCTAAACGCAGAATAAAAAGTGACAACGCTATGCCACATTTGCGTTTTTTCTTCAGTTTGTTTCTGACTAAACAAAGCCTGAATGAAAACCTTTATTCCTTCAGCACATTTACCAATTTGAGTACATTTCATTGATCTAAATAAGGTGTTTGTTTGCAAAATGTCTAGCATTTACTGTTTGTAAAATAATTTTAGGCACAAAATAATACTTTTCCTACCATGTTCGTCGTTCATTATCCTGAAACCAGGTTCAATTTTTCGGTCGCCGAACTCTTCTGCATAGTTCACGAGAGCTTCTTTGACTGTTTTGTACCCAACTAACACCACAGTTTTGCTGGGACCCAAAAACACTTGGAATATGTTTCCATAGGTTTTGGACAGCTGGAGGACACAGAGAAAGACATTTACAAACAAATCTTAAAATGTTAGACCACTATTCATTTTAAACATATCAAGTTCCCACCTCACAAAAGGAGTCAAAGGGTCTCTTGAGGTCAAGGGTCAGCAGGTTCCCCAGCAGAGGCAGAGGTTTGGGTCCCGGTGGCTCTTTCCCCTCTTTCTGAGATCTGGATCCAGAGGAAAGCAAATACAAAACCAGAAGCACCAGCAAAGCACCCAGTAATGTTCCTGTGCTGAGAAACTGCTGAAGTGTCTCGATTACAGCCATTTTCTCTCTAAGCTTCTGAACTGATGCACTCGCAGATTTATAGATGATGTAAGGGAGGGGCCTTGAGTGATTCAACACAAATTGACAAAAAATACACTATAATAGAGGCTTGTTATTGTTACATCATCATGACACGCTTTATGGTGAATTATTAACCGAATTCTTCAGGGGCTGTGTTTCAAATCACACCCTATACCCTCATTCACTATTTACTACATTAGTCCACTTGAATGAAAAGTGAGTGAATTGAGAAACCGATGAGCACCTGAAAAGCAGAATCACTGAAGGAGAGAGAAACATGAAGTCAAAAAAGAGAAACTCAAGAACTAGAACTGAGTGTGAAAACAGTTTACAAACCAGTGTAACATTATGTCCTTTATACAAGTACAAGTTCTTGTTGAGTTAACAGAGATTTAGTTAATAATAAAGTTTGTAGTCATGTTGAGATCCAGTATTTGCTTTATTTGGTTTCTTGACCCTTGACTTTATAACTTTAGTTTTGTCTCTGACTGCTGTTACTAAACATTATTTTTGAAACTTGTCATAATAAAACATGTTGAGTAACCTCTGAGAAGCCTATCTGAATATGTGTCTATAACAATTTTCCATCCATACTGAGGAGGTATAGCCTACTTTAAATATATTGAAATTAATAAGGTATTTTTGAGTAAACTTCGAGTATCATTTGAGTGTCTGTTTGCCGGGCTGACTGTCCTGGTTTTTGGTAATCAAAATATGGTCACCCTACATTACACACTGTAAAAAAAAAAAAAAAATCGTAAAAAAAAGGGTCACATGACTGGCAGCAAAGGTTGCCAAACAAATACCGTAAAAATAAAGTAAAATATCCTAATTTAAATTAAGAGCAAAAAACATTTTACAGATATTTTTCTTAAATGTTTTACAGAAAACACTGTTATTTTACAGCTATTATCTGGATTATTACGATCAAACACTCTAACTGTAAAAACAATGCATTATTATGATAAAAAAACCTTCACAGTAAAAAACAGTCAGCAATGTCTGCCATACAAAAACCATAAAACTAATGTAAAATAGACTAATTTAAATAAGCGCAAAAGTAGAAAGCTTAATTAAGCTCTTTAACAGAAACACAGTTATTTCACATATTTCCTGAATGTTTCACTAAAGATTTTGTTTGGCTGTTTTATAAGCTGGATGAACAAAGAGATCAGATCAGATGTTCTAGATCATGTTCAGACATAATCATTATTTGACCTGAATCACTGAACTCATTTAAAGCCTACTCTTTGATTTAAAAGTATAATGATCATAACAGCATCACCGTGATTCTATAACATTAGATCTAGATTTTTCAAAACAACCCAAATGATATCTTAAACGTTGTTCTGATAAATAAAACTCTTTCTTTTAGGCACACACAGACATCAAGATTCTGTGTATGAATCTCAACAATGGTTACAAACAGAATATTCAATTAGGGAAAGAAAATTACTAAAACAATTCAGATTATAATTTATTCATACCGCAATGCATGATGGGAGCCATGAATGAGTTTTGATTGGTGGCACCCAGAATGCACTGCAAGATGCTATATAATTGTCACCATTGTTGAGAATCACAGGCTGATTCTTGATGTATTATCTTTTGGTTATACTGTGTTATACTGTGTAATCAAAATGTTATACTGTGTAATCAAAAGGATAAACTCTTAACAAAACATAACCAACCCCAGCGCATCAGCTTTCCTTGTTGTTCATCTGGCTGTTATAACTCCATGTACAGCAGCTAAACCACATCTAAAGTTAATGATTTAAGAGTCAAGAGTCCAACTAAAGCCAACACTGCTTACTGACCATAGTTGGCTAACTTCAGGAAACACACCCCAGATCCAATGCTAACACATCTTTAAATTAGGCCTACTATTTGTATTATTTGAGGTTAACATTATAAAATACATAGACACATCACAAAACTAGTTGAGGATAAATTATTTTAAATGGGGGAATTCCAGCATTATGGGTGTGGCATTTGCAGTCAAAACTTGAAATATAAATTCTCAGAAAAAGCATTAATACCAATATATTGAAAAATCTGTTTATCCATGCTACTCCCTTAAAGGAGTCCAGACATTAGAAAAATATCAGTCGGCCCATCCACTAGTCTACTGCAAAGATCGCGAGTCAGCATCGTTAACTTCATCTTTATAAATAAACAATTAAATTTTTTCCTTGCTATTATATGATTTTCACATCTTTGTAAACTAAAGTTTTATGCGTTTTTATGAAGGATTGTTCCTGTGCACCTATGCTACCATTGTAGAGGTGTGGGGGTGCTAACAGAGAAACTGAAAATTCTCGGGATAGCAGCATTTGTCTAAAAAACAATCAGAAACTATCTTAAAACAGGGCTTTAATTGTAAAATACCGAATGTAACAAAGTCCTTAGTAGATGGACAGGAAGAAGGAGACAGGGTCGGCGATACTGGGACTTGTACAGGCTTTATAAACTCAAAACAGAACAGGTGCGCACAGAGCGCGTTCACCGTAGTTTCTCTACAGCACAACTTCAATCAAAACTCTTTCCACGCTGATTCAGCTCTCCTCGCTTTTCCTCCAGTCACGGCACAAGTCCCAGTCCTTTCTCTCTCTCCTTCCTTCTCCCACTGTGCTGGTTTTAACCATCTCCCCACACCAATCACTGCAATCAGACACAGGTGTTTATCATTCGCCCTTGATCCACTTACTCACCGCACAGCCCCTTGACTCATCTCTCCATGCAGACAGCGCGCAAACCACGCCCCCCTCACCACACCGAACTTGTCCTTTAAAAAAAAGGTGCGAGAGGAGGGTGAAGGGAACAGCGATTCGGGTGCACCTTGATTGAGGGGAACATCCTTTGTTGCATGCAGTGCTAGAACTGTGGCCCTGCGCATGTCACGGAATTAGTCCTGGTAAAGTTAGCTGTAGCACTTGTAAATAAGTAACTAAGATAAATTTATTTGTATAGCACATTTCACAGATAAAAAAATCAAAGTGCTTCACAACAAAAGGAGGAATACACAACATCAAAAAATAGATTAGGTTAGATAATGCCTTTATTAGTCTCACAAGTGAGAAATTTCAAGAGGAAAAATTCAGCATAACAACATGAGGAGAGGTGAGGTGGATTTTGGTCTGTGGAGTTATTTGAATACATTTTGTGAATTTACACCGTCCAGTATCAGGAGCGTCTGATCGCACACAGCTTGTGTGGGGACGGATTCAACGTGATTCCGACAATTCCTTTGAGATCCAGATCATCTCCAGACACTCCAGGTGGAGTTGTGAAGCGGTAGCTCTGAAAGAGGGAAGTGAAGAACAGGAAGAGCTCCATCCTGGCCAAACTCTCTCCCAAACAAACCCTTCGGCCTGAGAGAGAGAGAGAGAGAGAGAGAGAGAGAGAGAGAGAGAGAGAGAGAGAGAGAGAGAGAGAGAGAGAGAGAGAGTAAGAAAGAAAGTAAGTAAGAAAGTAAAAGACTGTTTTTAATTCCAAATCAAATGTTTATTTCTTCAAAACACTGAGTGTTTAGAATTGAGTATACCTGCAGAAAAGGGCATGAAAGCATCTTTCTTGACAAACTGGCCCTTCTCATCTAGGAAGTGTTCTGGGTAAAAGCTGTTCGGTTTCTCCCATTCGCTTGGATCCTTCAAAACAGACGTCAGCAGAGGAAATACAGTGGTACCCTAGAAAATGGAGAAAAGAAAATGTTCAAGATGCACATGGTCTCGTTTCTAAGCCTAAATATTTATTCTTCTGGCTGACCTTCTTGATGAAGTATCCATTGAAGTGAACATCACAGGTGGTCATATGCGGAATCAAGGGAGCAATGTCAGCCAGTCTCTGGGTTTCATGAATCACAGCGTCTGTATACGGTAATTTCTTTCTATCTTCCGCCGCTGGCTGACGTCCACCGATCACTCGGTCAATCTCCTCATGAACTCGATCTGCACACAGATGCAACGTATTGTTTGTTCCTTTGGAAACAATTGAACTCAGCATTAAGGAAAAATATCTTGGCATTATTGTGTTATTTACCCTGTATATGAGGGTATTTGGCCATGAGCATCAAACCCCAGCGCAGAGTCGTTGCTGACGTGTCAGTACCAGCGACAAACAAATCTGCCACAGTCACCATTAGATTCTCATCGTGAAAGTATGAGTTCTTCTTACAGGATTGCTGACAAGCAAAAATACATAAAAAATGCTCAATTAAACTTGAAATAATTAGTAAAATGAAACATAACTTCTGAGAAAAGAAACAGAAAAGTGTTCTGTGTTCTATGTGCGGTGATGTTCAGTCCTCATTCATATGTGGAAATAAATTAGATGTATATCAGATATGTGCCAATGTGATTGTCATGTAAATGGGCAGATCGTGTTCTACGTCTCTGCAGTTTAATGACAGCAACCCGGCGCACATCTGCAAAGGGACGGATGGGCCAGATGAAACGTCAACATATCAAAGGCATTCTAAAATTTCGGACCCACCGTTCCTCATTAAAACCAATATTTAAACAAAATATGCTCCCACCAATCCTTCGATCTCTCTTGCACACAATAACTGAAGCTATGGCGCAGGGTACAATGATGGCACTTTCCGTCCTCCTCCACCTCAAAATCATGGTGAGGTTTGCCAAATTTTGCATATATAGCAGAGCTAGCATCAAGCATGTGTGATGTTTCAGATTAGTCCAGTCATTTTAAAGGACAACTCCTGCACAAAATTAACCTTTGGTCTAGTACACTGATACCTACTCAATCGTTCTCTGATATTTGTTTTCATGATAATCGAATGTAAAGAGTTATCTCTAAAAACTTGTAGCGTGTACCTTTCAGTTTAGCGTATAACGCTAGTATATATTCCCCCATCAACTGTAAGTAAGATGGACGGAAAAAGCCAACTCATTCATCCAAATTGGTTGGGGTTGCAACGGTGCCTAACCGAAACCGGCCTAGAGAAAAGAAAATGTTCAAGATACACCTACACGCTACAAAATCAAGGCCGTGGCGCAGGGTCGACAAGGAAGCTGGACAACCTGGGAGGGAATCACGAACCGGAACATCAGTTGGTCAGACGTGTGGAAGATCCCACAGGCAAGACTTAGTTTCCTTATTCGGTCAACCTACGACACGCTTCCCTGCCCTCGGAACCTCCATCAGTGGTTTGGGAATGAAGAATCCCGCGTACTCTGCAATGCTTCCAATGCAAGTCTCTTGCACATCTTGGCAGGCTGTAAGATCGGTCTCTCACAGGGACGCTACAGATGGCACCACTATCAGGTCCTGAGAAAGCTAGCCGAAGTACTTGAGGAGTGTCGACAGGGTAGCAAACAACCACCATCAGCAGAGGACCCCCCTATCTTTGTGTTAGGAGGAGGGGTAAGGAGAAGCACCAGATCAAGAGAAACAGCAAGGCTCTTTTCCCCCAACCAGGAGTGGGACATGAGGGTTGACCTGGATAGGCAGCTCCGGGTCCCCACGGAGATAACCACCACATCTCTCCGGCCAGACATAGTGGTGTGGTCATCCAAGGCGAGATCGACGCACCTCATTCGCTCACTGTACCATTGCAGGAGGGGATCGAGGTCGCCTTCGAACGGAAGAAGGCCAAGTACAAGACTTGTTGGCCACTGAAGCTAAGCAGGGCTTAGCCTAGTTAGTACCTGGATGGGAGACCTTCTGAGAAGGCCAGGTTGCTGCTGGAAGAGGTGTTAGTGAGGCCAGCAGGGGGTGCTCACCCTGTGTGTGGTCTGTGTGGGTCCTAATGCCCCAGTATAGTGATGGGGATACTATACTGTCAAAGAGCACCGTCCTTCGGATGAGACGTTAAACCAAGGTCCTGACTCTCTGTGGTCATTAAAAATCCTAGGATGTCTTTCGAAAGATTAGGCCAAATTTGCCCAGTGGCCTCTGTCCATCATGGCCTCCTGATCATCCCCATATATACCAATTGGCTTCATCACTGTCTCCTCTCCACCAGTAAGCTGGTGAGTGGTGAGCGTTCTGGCGCACTATGGCTGCCGTCGCAACATACAGATGGATGCTGCACACTGGTGGTGCTTGAGGAGATTCCCCTCTCTATGTGAAGCTCTTTGAGTGTCGAGAAAAGCACTATATAAATGTGTAGAGAATTGAGGCGAATCAAACACAGATTAATCAAACGCATCTCTCATGGAATTAATTCAGCTCTTCAGTTTCTAGAGATCACATTCCATCGACTGAATGGCGCCAAGAGGTTTACTTTGGGGGACAATACCCCCCCCCCCCCCCCTGTTGCTAGACTCCGTTATCAGCAAGAACTTTGCCTGACTTTTCTTCCCCCATGAGTTGACACCTCACTGTGAGATCTGAGATCTCCCACATAAAATCAAACTCACTTCAGAACCATTTTCAATGAAATTCTACTCAAACATTTAATTATGTTTGCTAATGTTCCTACAATACATGTGTGTGTGGATATTATGCATTCCATAATATGTTTGTAGTCTATTATGCTTAGATCACATATTAATCATGTAATTGTTATTAGTTATTGTGATTGTTTATAACTCTAGTGAATGCCTTGTTTACTCTCAAACAAACCGTATTCTCTTAATTCAAAAGATGGCTTGTTGAAAATTTGTGTAAAAGGTTTTGTTTTATGATTACAATAATCATAAGGTTTAAACTATGGTCTCTTGTCTCTCTGCTAAGTGCTGGAGACCAGCTCACAGACCATGCATAAATTATGATAAGAAGGAACTAGATCCACCTCCGAAGTGAAGCTAGGGTTTCATTGGTCAGAAGTTTTCTAAGAGGTTGGACTGAGTTTAAATTAAAGATCCAAACAAAGGAGAAAGACCTCAGGTTCCAGTTCTGTTCATGTTCTGATTGATTTTTGTTCTGTTCGTTCAGTTTGTAACTGTTAAGTTCGTGCCTCTCTCTAAAACAACCAGAGAGTGTTCCCGTTCGCGCTTCTCTCTGAAACAAAGAGCGTGCTCGCATGCTTCTACATCGACTAGACCAAATTCGACCAGCAGACAAAATAACCCATCCAGATCGGGGTTAACACAGCAAATTCAAGACATCTAACTCGTCTTACTTTAATTTCTTTTCGTAAAAGTCTCGTTTGAAAGTTAAGTTTGCAACGCGCTTCGAATTGGAAAGGACTCTCATTCGCTTGCTAATCACACGTGACCAGCGGTGAAACTTCCATTCCTGCACTTCAAAGACAACCAACCACGCAACGGACCCGGCCGGGAAACCCTTCGATGCAACGCAAGAAAGGAATCCCCTAAGCCGCGCAAAGACAAGCGCAAGTACCCCAGACTCTTAGCTGAACTGGTGCGGTAATGTAAATTGAATAACCTCTCTAAGAAACGAAGGTTTAAATTAACGCTTGGTGGTCCTTTCAGGTCATGTCTTACGTGCATATAGAAAGTTCTCACTCTCTCACTCTTTCAAACTCACTCGATCCCCTTTCGCGACGGTATGAATGTGTGTGTGTGAATATGTTTAGACTTTAGTTTGTGTTTAGAATAGCTAATTAAGTCTTCCATATATTTGAAAAGATAATTGCCTTGTGTTGTGTTTGCACATTTAATGTCTTGTACTGTTCGATCTAAAGTTACCTTGCTAAGACATAGTGTTTCACTATAGATTTGGTATTTATATCCTTGCAAAGGTTATAATTACGGCCCATTCAAATGAATTCTAAACGAGTCATTTGCTCGGTTCAGTGATTCGGTTCCATAGATTCATTAAATCAACGAATCATTCCCTTTGAGCTAAATTGGCCGTTCCGCCTCCCTTAATACATTTTATGTATATTATTAATGAGTGTAGTTTCCCTACAAATGTAATGAATTATTATTATTACTCAGAGCTCGCTGCCGAGTGTCAGGAGGCTGGCTGGAAGACGCCCATCCACCCAGTGGAGGTCGGTTGCCGAGGTTTCCTTGGGGTGTCAACCATACGCCTCTTGAGGGAAACAGGAGTAACCGGAGGGAGACTAAGGAGGGCAACAAAGGATCTGGCAGAGGAGGCAGAGAAAGGTAGATTTTGGCTCTGGCTGAGGAGGAAAGATAGGTGTTGGGGAAAGAACATCTAACCCCAGGTAACAGCAGCAGGGAGAACAGCTATCAGCTGCAGAGGGTGACAGGAAAACGTCCCTGTCCCTGTCACTGCTCTGCCACAAGGAGAAGTTCCAGAATTAAAGGAGCGAAACGCAGGTGAACGGTGGTTTCTGGCTGATGACTCTGCAGCTGACCCATGGGCACTGGAGGAGGTGCAATAGGCAGCAATGCCCAGCAGGTGGTAACATCTTCCTGTGCAATTACTAGGGCATAGAGTAATGAAAAATAAAAATGGCAAATTAATACCACTAACAAGGCTCAAAATAGCCCCACACTAACACGGTAGCATAATGAGGGTCCCTGCATGCAAAACGAAGCATTGAGAACTTTGTTAGTGTACAGACAGTTTAAGATATTTTATAAATTATTATATTTTCTAAACTGCTCTATGAACTGTGTCCAGGCTCTACACGCAAGCTTGTGGCTCACACTGGGCCCCAAATAGACTTAAAGAACATCAGGAGTTGCCTTAAGCTCCTTAATGAAGCTGGTGAAAATGTTCCTTGGTTTGTTTCTCACCATCTTGATGAACTTCCACCTGTGACTTTCGACAGCCTTGATGTGTCTTGTCTGCTTGGTAAGATCGAACAAGTGTGGATATTACAACTATGAAACAGGCTGTTTCTATGCAGGCAAACACCTGTAATGATCTGCGGATTATCAATATGGACAAACCAACGCTTGAGTGCTATTGAGCAGCCTAGAACCAGGCTGACGAGAGGGTCTGTTCTCCAAACTAACAAACAGGCAATGACTCAGAGAGTGACCACTCCTCAAGCCTAGGAGAAGACCCTAGATGACATGGAGGGTCAGTCCAGCGAAGGAGATTCAAGCCAGGTCGAGAATGCTGTTGTAGGCCTGGGTAGGCTAACCAGTGCTGCAAAAGAAGACTCTCATGTGAAGTGGAGTGACATGATAGCTACTCCACCCTGGAACTTGGTCCAGGGCAAGAGGAGCAACAACCGCAGGAAACAGGTCCTTGAAAATGTTTCAGTAAACCCCAAACTTCGCCTGAATCCTAATAAAGGGAAGAAAACTGATGGCATTGTCGGAACTGGAACGGGTGGAGACATCCAAGTCATAAAATCCAAAATGGTGAGTGTATTTGCAACTAAATTCTCACCTAATTTGGACTCTGAGAATTTGACTAAATATATGGAAAATTAACTTGGGCGTAATGTAACCTGCCAGAAGATAGAAGCTGTGCAAAGTCGGTTCAGTTCTTTTAAAATAAAAGCTGAGTGTAAAGAAGTGGATGAAATGTATAATCCAGAGCTGTGGCCGGAAGGTACCTTCGTGTGGCGATTCTATGAGGCACGTAAACCTAAATCTGTAGCTGTGCCAATATCAGTGTTGAACGTGTCTGGAATGGGATCTGAGGGTCCTGACGTCTAGTACTAGAAACAGGGATGGACCTCAGAGTGGTGACATACAATTCACGAGGTTTGCGCCTAGGACAGAGTGCTAGAGATAGAGCACATCGGATTGTGGTTGATCAGTTACTGGAGACCACAGACATTATCTGCCTGCAAGAGACATTTTTAGCCAAACAGGATCTTGAGAAACTCAACTCTGTCCACAGTGATTTTCATGGAGCAGGAGAATCTACAACAGATTTAAGCACCAAATTGGTGCGTGGTAGAATATCTGGAGGTGTGGCCATTTTGTGGCATAAGAAATATGATCCAATGGTCAGTATTATCAGATTAGAGGTGGACTGGTGCATTGCAATTAAAGTTGTGCATTCTATGAATGTTTTTATTATTTTAAATGTTTATACCCCATATGACTGTTATAAAAATGAAGATGAATATATGAATAGATTGGCCTTTTTGAACTCTTATATTAAGGAGTGGACATGTGCAAATATATTTGTGATGGGTGATTTGAATGCAGACATTTCTGATGATAAATCTCGCTTTGGTCAGCACTTGTTACAGTTTTGTCAGGATAGTAAACTGGTCCTTTCCAGTATGAATTTCCTACCTGCCGGTAGTTATACCTACGTTAGTGAAGCATGGAACAAGACATCTTGGCTGAATCATGTAATCTGTACAGTTGATGCTCATGAAAGTCTGGAAAAAGTTGAAATTTTGTATGACTTGACTACAACTGATCATCTACCTGTCTTTATGATTATAAAGGTTGATAACTTACCAGACCATATTAGTTTGACAGAAGAGGGGGCCGATAGGGTCAAAGTGGATTGGGATAAACTAAGTAGAGAGGATGTATTGTCCTATTGCTGGAGGTCGGATGCTCTTCTAAGGGAAGTACAGCTACCTATGGGTGCTATTTTATGTTCAAATATTAATTGTGATGATGTCACTCACGGTAATGACTTTTGTCAATGACTTATGTCGCACCAGTGGGGCTCGACAGCCTTTTAGACAAACGGGTCGTTCCGTATTGGGTTGTGGAGAGTTCATGAGATAGTGGTTTTCTAACACTGACACCCGTACAATGGAAAGCTAATTATTTCCCATCTGCCTTTCTGCTGTTATCTAAAATGGCGTTCGTCAGGTCCAGTCTTGTATCCAGCATCTCACGGGGGTTTCGGATGCCCCACCGCCTGTGATGAGAAGACCAACGCCTGTGAAGAGACGACTCACCGCCTGCAACATGTTATGACGCCCTTTTATGCATAAACAATATTTATATTTAATACTTATGTATAAAAATATGAATGTAAGCCAGAGGAGAACTGGTCCCGACTGAGCCTGGGTTCTCCCAAGGTTTTTTCTCCATCCAATCTGATGGAGTTTTGGTTCCTTGCCACTGTCGCCTTGCTTTTGGCTTGCTTAGTCAGGATTATTTAGGATTATTTAATATTAAACAATATTATCGATCTGTGTTGTACTACTTTCATGTTATCACTGTGAAGCTGCTTTGATACAATCTGTATTGTGAAAAGCGCTATATAAATAAATGTGACTTGACTTGACTTATGTGAAATGTACAATGGTATAGTGAGGGCTATAGATGATACTAGTCGGATTCTACACACACACCCCAGAAAGGTTAAGAATATCAAACCTGGCTGGAATAACAATGTAGTTGACCACCATGAAGCTGCTAAGATGGCTCATATGTCTTGGGTTAGCTGGTAAACCCAAACAGGGGCCAGAGTTAGAACACAAAAAAACTAACCAGGGCTAGATATAAATATGCAATGCGCTTTGTTTGAAAGCATGAGGAATCCTTAAGAGCTCACTCTATGGCTGGAAATCTGATTGGCAACAATGAGTTCTGGAAGGAGGTGAAAGTTACAAATAGGGCCAAGAGAATATTGCCTTGCCATATTGAAGGGGTATCTGGTGCAGAAAATATAGCAGAGCTGTGGAGGCAGCACTATGCAACTCTGTTCAATTGCATTAAAAGTAAGCCCTATTGTGTTGGAGAGTTGAAGGAGGATGACATCCACTTTACTCCCAATGAGGTTTATAATGCTATAGAGCAATTAGCTGATAACAAAGCTAGTGGCAAAGATAACATCACTGCGGAGCATCTCAAGTTAGCAAGCCCCAGAGTGTCAGCCCTTCTATCTATTTGCCTGACAGGGCTGCTGACTCATGGTGTACTGCCAGACACCATGTTGACCGTCACATTAGTGCCCGTCATTGAGAATAAAGCAGGGAAAATAGGGAGTTTGGATAACTATAGACCCATCGCTCTAGCTAGCATTCTTTCAAAGGTGTTCGAAAGGATGCTACTAGATAGAATCAGTTGGCTCATTTACACCACGGAAAATCAATTTAATAAATAATAATAATAATTCGTTACATTTATATAGCGCTTTTCTCGGCACTCAAAGCGCTTTACATAGGAATCTCCTCAACCACCACCGGTGTGCAGCATCCACCTGGATGATGCGACGGCAGCCACCAGAACGCTCACCACACACCAGCTTACTGGTGGAGAGGAGACAGTGATGAAGCCAATTGCTATATATGGGGATGATTAGGAGGCCATGATGGACAGAGGCCACTGGGCAAATTTGGCCAGGATGCCGGGGTTACACCCCTACTCTTTCGAAAGACATCCTGGGATGACCACAGAGAGTCAGGACCTCGGTTTAACGTCTCATCCGAAGGACGGTGCTCTTTGACAGTATAGTATCCCCATTACTATACTGGGGCATTAGGACCCACACAGACCACAGGGTGAGCACCCCCTGCTGGCCTCACTAACACCTCTTCCAGCAGCAACCTAGCCTTCTCAGAAGGTCTCCCATCCAGGAACTAACCAGGCTCAGCCCCGCTTAGCTTCAGTGGGCAACCAGTCTTGGGCTACAGGGTGATATGGCTGCTGACAATTTGGCTTTAAGTCTCAACACAGTACTGATCAATGTATCTATGCATTGAAAGAAGCTGTTGAATCTTATAGAAGGCAGGGCTCTACAATGTTTATTGGGTTTATTGATGCGTCCAAGGCATTTGACAGAGTAAATCATCAGAAGCTTTTCACTAAACTTATGCTTAGAGGTGTGCCAGGATGCATCATACGTATACTGGCTTACTGGTATGCAAAACAAAGCATGCAGGTTAAATGGGGAAATAGCTTATCGTCACCATTCACTGTAAGTAATGGAGTACGGCAGGGGGGGCTATTGTCTCCGGCACTGTTTAACTTATATACGGATAACTTCTCAAAGCAGTTGGGGATATGTAAGACGGGATGTGTAATAGGGAACACTCTGTTAAACCACCTGACGTACACAGATTATCTAGTTGTTATGTCCCCCAGTACTGTTGGGTTCCAGCAGTTGTTGGACATATGCTCCAAGTTTGGGGTTGAGTTTGATGTACAGGACAATGCAAAGAAGAGTGTTGTTTTGGTTTGTAGGACTAAGGAAGATCAGAAGCTGCACTTTCCTATGTTTTACCTGTCTGGGCACTGTATCTGTGTATCCAACTGTACAAAATATCTTGGGCATATCATTACTGACAAGATGGAAAATGATGCTGACATGAATAGACAAAGACGGATGTTGTATGTGCAAGCGAACATGTTAGTTAGGAAATTTCACTACTGCTCTGATGTTGTGAAAGTGCACTTGTTTCGCGCTTACTGTACCCCTATGTATGCACCCCCATTATGGGTCAACTACAGAAAGGAGACCATGCGCAAACTGCAGGTAGCATATAATGATTGTCTGAGGATACTGCTGAAGAAGCCCAGGAGCAGCAGTGCAAGTAAGCTTTTTTGTGACTCGAGGTTAAGCTTTTTACAGGCCCTCTTGAGGAACCTAATGTTTAAGTTTATGGGTCGACTTGATGAGTCACGAAACTATATTATAGTCAGGCTCACAAGTCCCAGGTGTAGCTCAGTCCGATACCAATCACACCTTTGGAAGCATTGCTATGAGTGCCTTTTAAGATCTTTGTGAAAAAGGGTGTATTGTATATGTTTATGTTTTTTTTTCTTTTCTCTTCCTTATTTTTTGTGTGGTGTATGTACTGTTGTTGGGCCTAGAGCCTGTAATAAAGTTTAATATATAAAGACAGTACACTTCGCGTATACAGGCAGGAGCCATCTTTGGAAAACAGTCTTGACAAGTCGAACCACAACTGGTCAAATTGGGGGTCAAACGAACAAATTGCAACAGAAGCAAACTCAACTGATTTTGTATCCTGAATATGTCCTGAATAAGCACAAAAAAAATGCCCTGAAGATTCCCATAGGGGAAAGTTTAGAAAAAGACCCAAATATAGCCTTTTCATTCACCTATTCATTATTTTTCTTACGTGAATAGGGTAGAATTTTTAACTTTTGGATATCACTATGAAATTACTCATGTTGATTAATTACATCAAGACAAACAAAAACTGTATTACAAGTCTAACTATGCCTAACAATTAAATAATTGTGTTTATTAGTCAAAGCTGATGATTACTTTTTTTATTTTCTCCTGTATTTCTATGGAACAAGGTGATTTCAGTACCTCGTCGCTCTGTTTGCGGATGAGAAAGGAGTCGACAAACCCTCTACTGTCGTGTGGATTCAGAGTCTCCAGCAGTTCAGTGAACATCCTCGTCATTTCTGCTCTAAGTTTCAGCACATTTCTTAATATAATCCTTTTGTTGTTGATGAATGGACCCAACCACGGAAATGTATTACAAAGCTGCAAGTACACACAGAGAAAAAAATGCATGTATTAAAGGGTTACTTCAACCAAAAGGAAAATTCTCTCAGAAATGACTCACCCTCATGTCGTTCCAAACCCGTAAGACCTTCGTTCATCTAGGAACACAAATAGTTTTGATGAAATCCGATGGGGTTAAGTGTCCATTGACAGCTAATTAATTAACACTTTGAAGGTCAAGAAAGGTATAAACATCGGAAAAATAGCCCATGTGACTACAGTGGTTCAACCTTAATTTTATGCAAATAAACAAAATAACGACTTATTTCAGATTGTCATAACCAAAAGCACCATAACGCATGCGTTTGGTTATGATGCAAGAACTGGCGTTTAGAAGCAGAGGAAGACACGTGTGAGGTCACACATAAGTCGTGGTGCCCTCATGAACGTGCGTCGGCGACTGATGCGAAAGAGAAGAAATTGTTGAATAAAGTCGTTATTTTCGGGCCAAAAAAGTATTCTCATCAATTCATAACATTAAGGTTGAACCACTGTAGTCACATGGGCTTTTTTAATGATGTCTTTCCTACTTTTCTGACCCTTCAAAGTCAGTGTTAATAAAATAGCTGTCAATGGAGCTTATAATATCTTAATTTGTGTTCCGAAGATGAACGAAGGTCTTGCATGTTTGAAACAACATGCTAGTACAACATGATAAATACTCAAGTGGTGATGGTGCAGTGGATAAGACACATGCCTTTGGTGAGAGAAACCTATCCACTGTGAGACACCAATGTGTCCCTGAGCAAGACACTTCACCCCTAGTTGCTCATATATAGATATATATGGAAATTGTAAGTCGCTTTGGATAAGAGCGTCAGAATAAAAGTAAAAACAGTAAAACATATTTCCATACCATCATAGAAACTGATCCACTAACTCGAACATTTTCATTTATCATGTCGACCATTTCCGTGAATCGAGGGTCTGTGTATTGAAATCTGCTGCCGTACACAACAGATGAGATGATGTTCGACACAGCGTAGTTCACAGGCTGTTTTGTGTCGAAGGATTTCCCTGTGAAGAGAAAACAAACGTCTCTCAACGGATCCTTTAAACTGAGAGCATGATTGCAGATGTCTATAAATGTGTTTCAGCTTGTACCTTCAAACTTATCAAACTCTTCTTTCAGATAGTGAATTTCCTCTATGATTTTCTCTTCACTTCCTCTCTTGCCCATCCCGAAGTCCCGCAGGTTGTTGAGAGCGAAGCGTCGCATCTCTCTCCAGTTCTCTCCATTGGAAAAGAGGATTCCTGACCAACACAAACAAAACCAGTCACAGCAACAACACAAGCAGAAAAGGATTACTTTGTGAGTTAAACATGCATTAAATTAGATTTTTGGGACTTATATAATGCAGATAAGCAAGCTTTGTCAGGTTAATAAGCGACTAGTCAATTCACCACTGACTACACTTTAAAATCCAACCAATAGTATCCAGCTGCAGACCCGCAGCACACCAGTTTCAGAACCCCAACACCAGAACCCCAGCGCCAGAACCGGAAGTAAGGGGCGGGCTTACGTTCTAATCAACACCAGCGCCAGGGTCGTAAGTGAGGGGCGGAGCTTAGGTTCGAAACTTAATAACGCCATCTAACGTAATTTGGAGGGTTACACATGCAACAGCTTTTTATTTACACATGAAACAGCTTTTATTGAACATGAAAAGTCCTACTCTATGTATGTTATGATGGTATACATTACAGTACAATAAGCATTTTAAAACATTGATTTTGTGTAATACAATTGTATATAGTTTCAGTTATCCGTTTCATTGTATTATGAGTTACTTCCTGATCATGATGGTGAAAAAAAAATACTTGAAACTAATGGGCATTTTAATGTATAACAGTTTAATAATTTTAGCTAAGCAGTTTATACATTTATGAAGGTAAGACCTTTGTTTTTTTGGTTTTATGAAGGAGTTAACTTTGTATAATAAAGCTTTGAAGGAAATAAAACAAGACAAGCATTGGAGGTTTTCAAAATTATACACAATTCACAAACTGATTAGACCTATGTGATATTTTATGTTTTATGTATGTATGTATTTATTTATTTATTTATTTATTTATTGTGTTTACAAAAATCTTAAATTGTTTTGATATTTAAGATATGTATTTGTAAGATGATTTTTATTGTTTAATAAAAAAATAAAATAAACGCATGGGTATTTTTTTTTTATAAAATATACTTTACAAGAACATGTGCAGCATGCATTTTTTTCGTGTAAAATAAAAATGTCAAATCTAAAAAAAAGAGAGAAAATTCGGCATTGTTTTAAACGAAACAATAAATATGTATACAAAATGACCAACCAGCAGGCCTGTTTTATCACAACAATCTCGTATAAATTGAACTTACAATGTATGAAATGAGGAACTCACTCTCAGGCCCATTTCGTACATTCTTGCTAAAACAACTATAACGCAATAACAATAATTGCGCCCCTCCCTCACTTCCGGTTCTGGCGCTGGGGTTCTGAAACTGGCGTTCTGAAACTGGTGGTGCTGCGGGTCTGCAGCTGGATATATCTCAATCCAACAGGTGTTCTAACAAACACTTTTTTTTGTTAACTTTACTTAACGTCTTACCTTAATTGCAAAAATCTAGTCATCTGTACTATTCACATACTGACTTTTTAACTCAGAAAACCCATGTTTTTAATAGATTATCAATTTATATAATTTATTTGTTATTTATTTATAAAATATACACGTATTTTCTCACTTCTGCAGTTCTCACTCATTTCCCAAAGTCATCTTAAATTTTGGTCAATGTAGTGAAAAACTCGAGAGAACGTCACATACCGGTCAGCCAACTCCATAAATTGATGTTTATTTTCCTAAAATGTTTTTTTAACTCCCCATTATGGTGATTAGTTTCCTGCAAATTCATTTATATTATTGTAATTTTCTTCCCATTGATGCAGTGATGCAAAATCACAGTTATTTGGTATTCTGCATGCAAAACAAAACAATGGAAATAATGAAATGTTATTTATTTTTGTTTTATTTTATTGTTATTTTAATTGTAACATTAACTATGTTTAAAGGAAATAAAACAAAACAAAAAAAATATTAAAATAAAGCAGTTGTCACAATAATAATAATAATTAAAGCTGCAAGCAGCATTTATCGGTGTTCAAGCAGTTCAGACCTTTAAGGCCTTTAACTCTTTCCCCGCCAGCGTTTTTAAAAAAAGTTGCCAGCCACCGCCAGGGGTTTTGACGATTTTTGCTAAATTTCAATGGCCCGTTAAATATTTTCTTCCATGAATATATGAAGAAGCTATATATCAAAATAAAGATCTGAGCCTCTGCTTTTAGACAAAAACAATTTTATTTTATCTTCATTTGTTCTTTTTTATTGCCACTTGAACGGATGTAGGTTTTGTCAAAAACACAACATTTTGTACAAAAAACAGAGAAAAAGGCATTTTAATCAAACAAGTGCATTTTCAAGCAGAATACATTCAGATGTTGTTTTCTTCATGTATAAATCTTTCCAAAATAAATTAAAAAAATAAATAAATGTAAAATATATCAAATTTAGGCACTGTAATTTGCTTTTGAGTGGTAAACAGAGTAACATTTCCCAGGATGTAAGGGGACAAGTCAAGTCACATTTATTTATATAGTGCTTTTCACAATACAGATTGCATCAAAGCAACAGTGATAACATGAAAGAAGTACAACACAGATCGATAATATTGTTAAATATTAAATAACCCCAACTAAGTAAGCCAAAAGCACCACAACTTTTGCAGTCTCCTTCCGCAACCCCTTACGTACACAAACTCTGCATGCACAACATGCATGCAACATGCATGCATCTCTCTCACTCACTACTTCGTCCCGATGACCCGATTAGATTCAGAATTATCAAATAAAGAGTGATCGGACTCCGAGACCATCAACACCTCCAGCACTTGATCAGCCATATACCTCTGCATTTGTCTTATACATATCTGATATTATTGATATTTTGAGCTACATTCTCACAACTCCACTTCACGTTTGAGACGCGATTGCAATCTGTTTCTTTGATCAAAGAGTTGCGTACTCTTTCAGAGCATGTGCGCGGGCCTTCTTTACCGTATACCACCTAAAACACGGATACCCGGAAAATTCCGTGTTTGGCGGGGATGCGTTTTTTCTTGAAACACGGAAAATTCCGTGTTTGGCGGGGAAAGAGTTAAGCACAAAAGGCATCAAAAGACATTAAGTTGTATGTAGCAAGCATGTTTAATCATGATATGCTGCATTTCAGTGTGATATTACCTAATTAACCATGTTCCAAAATGATTTATCATAATTTACCATGTTAAAATATGATTTACTACAGTTTAGTTCACACACTCATTTTCAACTTCAGGGTCATTTTTTACTAAATGTGGTTGTAAATGTTCAAAAATTTAATTGATAAAGTTATACTATGAATTATAATTGAGTATTGTGAAAAAAATAATTTAAACAGCAGCGGGTAGTAAAACACCACTCATTGGCCACCTATAATCCAATTCTCACAAAACTTTGTGGAGAAACTTATGATCCGATCCTATGATCCGATCCTCACGAAACTTTGCATGCTTCCTAACCATGTTAGGACACATATGCTCATCGATTTTTGTGAAGTTGTGACTTTTTGGGGGGGATCTAGCTCAAACGGTCTAGGAGTTATGGGCAATTTAGTACTTTTGGTTGCTGTAGCGCCACCTATGGGCCAATCGGGCTCATACTCTGATAGGTTCTCCACAATTTGAGGCCCTACCATCTGACAAAGTGTCAGAGCTCCAGCCCTTACGGTTTGGACTGCACGATGTGTTTTAGGGGATTTTTTTAGCTAATACAATAGGTTTTCAGCACTTCGTGCTTGAACACCTAATAATAAGAGAACTTTTTGACGATTATAGCGCCACCTATGATCTGATCCTCACGAAACTTTGCATGCTTCCTAACCATGTTAGGACACATATGCTCATCAATTTTTGTGAAGTTGTGACTTTTTTGACCAAATTTTTCCACAGACCACTATCTAAATGACCCTGTTACAGCCAAGCAAATGCAAAATTTCAACTTTTTTTCGATAATTATTTATCTACAGAGCCCAGAGAACAGGCCTAGACTGGTTTGGTCCCGATCGGGGAAAAACCAGGGACTAGTTCACAAAAGTGTGCTTTGGACAAAAACTGACATAACAATTTTTTTTTTGCTCCAAATGGAAATCCGAGATATACATCTTGTCCGTCTTGAGCCAGGCATTACAGTGGTGCAAAAAAACATGATTCTAGCTCAAACGGTCTAGGAGTTATGGGCAATTTAGTACTTTTGGTTGCTGTAGCGCCACCTATGGGCCAATCGGGCTCATACTCTGATAGCTTCTCCACAATTTGAGGCCCTACCATCTGACAAAGTTTCAGAGCTCCAGCCCTTACGGTTTGGGCTGCACGATGCGTTTTAGGGGATTTTTTTAGCAAATACAATAGGTTTTCAGCACTTCGTGCTTGAACACCTAATAATCATTTGTTACATTTCTATAGCGATTTAAGGGGACTCAAATTGCTTTACTCATGGATGGGTGAATCTCCTCAACCACGACCATCAGCAAATGTAGATTTGTCAGTACACACTACTATTCCTATTTCAGTTTTTTAAGGCAATCAATTTGTATGCTTTTTTAAGTCGAACTAATTAGATTTTACAGAATATGCTACTTAAAAACATTAAAAAAAACATGTTTGTCACCAAATATTGCTGGGAATCCACATATACTCCTTCATTAAAGATATAGCACACATTTCCAAGCCAACAAAAAAATTTTTTTTTTTAAATCTAAATTCATTTTTAGATTTTTCATGGTTAAATTTGTTCACCCCCAAATGTTTTGTGCTTGTTTGTTATGGGCTCATTTTTGTGTAAAATTTAATGAAAAAACAACACAATTTATACTTGAGTATAGTTAAACCCAATTACATTAGCATGAAGAGAAATAGGATTTGCAACATGTTTGTTTTTCAACATGTCTAGCATTTACAGTTTGTTCTGTACATTACGTTTTTGTACATTAATTTGAGTTAAAAAAAATAATAATCCTACCATGTCCGCTGTGCGTTATCCTGTAACCAGGGTCGATATATCGGTCGCCGAACTCTTCTGCATGGTTCACGAGAGCATCTTTGACAGTTTTGTACCCAATTAAAACAACAAATTTTTTGGGACCCAAAAACACTTGGAATATGTTTCCGTAGGTTTTGGACAGCTGGAGGAGACAGAGAAAGACATTTACAAACAAATCTTAAAATGTTAGACCAATTTTCATTTTAAATGTAAAAAGTTCCCACCTCACAAAAGGAGTCAAAGGGTCTCTTGAGGTCAAGGGTCAGCAGGTTCCCCAGCAGCGGCAGAGGTTTGGGTCCCGGTGGCTCTTTCCCCTCTTTCTGAGATCTGGATCCAGTGGAAAGCAAATACAAAACCAGAAGCAACAGCAAAGCGCCCAGTAATGTACCTGTGCTGAGAAACTGCTGAAGTGACTCGATTACAGCCATTTTCTCTCTAAGATTCTGAACTGATGCACTCGCAGATTTATAGATGCATTAACAAAGCAGGACTCTTTGTCGAGAACACAAGCTGTTGGTAGCTGCAGTCATCCAGTTTGATTAAAGGCAACTTTACATGGTATCTTATGGTGTAAGCTCAACTCCTTTAAGGACTGCCCACTGAATGCCACACCCTTATAAGTGTCTGCTAAAACAAACGCATCTAAAGACAATACAGAAAATCACCCCTGGTTGAGAAACTCCAGCGAGCTATCTCAAAGAATTCAAGCAACAGGATCAACGGGTTTGAAAAAACAGGGGCACGTTCAGAGGTGGGTAATCCAGGGGCCAAAGAGTAAAAGTCCTGCCATATGTTTATTCCATCCATGAACTCAGTCAGCTGATTTCACTAATTACTTCTGTCTCCTGTCTAAATTAGCAAATCCAAGTGATTGGAACAAAATACTGAGGAGGACTTTTACTTTCTGAACCTGGACTTTACACCTCTTCATAGCAATGCCACATGCCAGCCAAGAGCAAAGAGCCTTAGAGGAAATCAACTGAAGAGAAAAGGAGACATTAAAACTGTGAAGATCTCAGCAGAGGAGGATTAAACAACTCCACAAACAACATTACCAGCTTCACTTATTACTAACCAGACTGACTTTATTTCTGTCAGACTTCTACAAAAGTTTTATTGAGAATTAAGAGAGGTTTCAAGAGGTTTCATTTGAAGTCACCACAACAGTGATTAGAGTTTCCATTATTTGGGCTCTTAACTTTTACTATATATCCAGTCCTTTTTGGCTCCTGTGACAGTGTGTTTGGCAAACACATTTACATTGGGTGTTGATGGTTACCCGTTGATGGATTTATAATCATTGCAAAATGAATTGACTCAACAATTATGTTGTTTCTAGGGCTGGGCGATATATTGCATGAAATTGTTGTGCGCATCTCTTTAGTAAAGCCGGTTCCTTGAAAAGCAGTAAATCACCATCACCTGCTTTCAGATGGAAGATTTGATGCAGATATGAGTATTAAATTAACACTCCAGAGTGTTGAAGTTATTGAGATAATTAAGTGATTAATTTAGTGATGATTGGGCATTATTGAAGATACCTGATGATAACAAGCAGAATCACCGAAGGAGAAAATCACAAATTGTAAGGCACTGTTATGGAGATCAGTGTCTGCTTTAGTTGGGCTATTGATCCTTATACTTTCACTTTAAACTTTGTTTGTCTGTTGTTATTGATTTATAACAGTCAAATGAACAAAGACAGCTGTGGTCTGAAAGTGTTGGTTGTGTTTTGACATAATCATGCTGTGATCTGAAAAATGAAACTTAAGATGATTTAGTCAAACTAGTTGGTAACAGCAACATTTTAGTTATTATCTAGCATATCTGTATTTTTCTTATAATCCAAAACATGTAATATAAATTGTTCTGATCAAATCTCTTTCATCTTTATTTAGTAACACAGACATCAATAATCAGCCTGTTTATCTCAACCATGGTGACATTAATAATCCTTTTTGCCACCAATCACAACTCGTTAATGGCTCCCATCATGTATTGCGGTATGAATCAATTATGATCTGAATTGTCTATGTAATTTACTTTTTCTGATTGAATATTCTACTCGTCACCATTGTTGAGTAGCATTGACTGAATCTTGAGGTCTGTGTGTGCCTATAAGAGTGTCTTTTTTTGTAATAACTATTAAGAAATTCACCATATCTAACATCCTGGATATTTATTATGCAGAATCTCAGTCATGCAGTAACCAAAAAAATAAATCAAAAACATAAATTTCAAATGATGTCATAACATGAGCATCACCATTAAATATGTATTTTTTTCTATCTGGCAGGTATAACACAGATTCAACAGCCAATTAAAATATAAAGTTAGTAATTTAAGGGTCAAGAGCCCAACTAAAGCAAACACTCACCTCCATAACGGTGGCTTACAATTTTAGATATTGTCCTTGTGATTCTGCTTTAGGTGTCTTCAATAATGCTCAATCCATCACTCAAATAATCACTTAATTATCTCATTAACTTTAACACTATTCAGTGTGGACTCATACACTCCCAGGTGTGTTAATTTAACACTGGAATTTTTGTTATTTACAAAGAGTCGTAGTTAACTGACAAGCAGAGCCATATCACATTAATTATCGCTGGCAATACTTGAAATAATTTTTATATTAATATTCCTCAATAAATGAGCCTATTTCATGATGATTATAAAACCATCATCATCTGATCTCGATTCACTTTAGCTTTCTTTGCTGTGGAAATTGTTTGACTAACACACTGTCACAAGAGCTAATAAAGACATTAGATTTAATACGAGTTAAGAGCCTAACTAAGGGAAACACTAATCGCTGTTATGGTGACTTCAAATGAAACAGAGTTAAACCTCTCTTAATTCTCAATAAAATCTTCTGTAGATGTCTGACAGAAATAAAGTCAGTCTGGTTAGTAATTAGTGAAGCTGGTAATGCTGTTTGTGGAGTAGTTTAATCTTCATCTGCTGAGATCTTCACATTTAATTTCTTATTTTCTCTTGAGTTGATTGCATCTAAGACTGTGGCTGAAATTACTCCATATTTAATATGCACTTATTTACTTGGGCTAAGGTCCAGTTGTGGTTTATTTCTTTGCTCTTGGCTGGCATGTGGCATTGCTATGAAGAGGTGAAAAGTCCAGGTTCAGAAAGCAAAAGTCCTCCTCAGTATTTTGTTCCAATCACCTGGATTTGCTAATTTAGACAGGAGACAGAAGTAATTAGTGAAATCAGCTGACTGAGTTAATGGGCGGAATAAACATATGGCAGGGCTTTTACTCTTTGGCCCCTGGATTACATAGACAATTCAGTTCATGATTTATTTATACCGTAATGCATGATGGGAGCCATTAATGAGTTGTGATTGATGGGAACAAGGATTATTAATGTCACCATGGTTGAGATACACAGGCTGATTATTGATGTCTGTGTTACTAAATAAAGATGAAAGAGATTTGATCAGAACAATTTATATTACATTTTTTGGATTATAAGAAAAATACAGACATGCTTGATAATAACTAAAATGTTGCTGTTACCAACTAGTTAGACTAAATCATCTTATTAAGTTTCATTTTTCAGACCACAGCATGATTATGTCAAAACAGAACCAACACTTTCAGGCCACAGTTGTCTTTGTTCATTTGACTTTTATAAATCAATAACAGCAGACAAACAAAGTTTAAAGTGAAAGCATAAGGATCAAGAGGCGAACTAACGCAGACACTGATCTCCATAACGGTGCCTTACAATTTGTGATTTTCTCCTTCAGTGATTCTGCTTGTTATTATCAGGTGTCTTCAATAATGCAAAATCATCACTAAATTAATCACTTAATTATCTCAATAACTTTAACACTCTGGAGTGTTAATTTAACACTCATGTCTGCATCAAATCTTCCATCTGAAAGCAGGTGAAGGTGATTTACTGCTAATCAAGGAACCGGCTTTACTAAAGAGATGCGCACAACAATTTCATGCAATATATCGCCCAGCCCTAGAAACAACATAATTGTTGAGTCAATTTCACAATGATTATAAATCCATCAATGGGTAACCATCAACACCCAATGTAAATGTGTTTGTCAAACACACTGTAACAGGAGCCTAAAAGGACTGGATATATAGTAAGAGTTAAGAGCCCAAATAATGGAAACACTAATCACTGTTGTGGTGACTTCAAATGAAACCTCTTGAAACCTCTCTTAATTCTCAATAAAACTTTTGTAGAAGTCTGACAGAAATAAAGTCAGTCTGGTTAGTAATAAGTGAAGCTGGTAATGCTGTTTGTGGAGTTGTTTAATCCTCCTCTGCTGAGATCTTCACAGTTTTAATGTCTCCTTTTCTCTTCAGTTGATTTCCTCTAAGGCTCTTTGCTCTTGGCTGGTATGTGGCATTGCTATGAAGAGGTGTAAAGTCCAGGTTCAGAAAGTAAAAGTCCTCCTCAGTATTTTGTTCCAATCACCTGGATTTGCTAATTTAGACAGGAGACAGAAGTAATTAGTGAAATCAGCTGACTGAGTTCATGGGTGGAATAAACATATGGCAGGACTTTTACTCTTTGGCCCCTGGATTACGCCATTCAAGCCTGGACACACTTTGGAGAAGCCAACTGCAATAAACAAACAGAACAAAACATATTTTGAAGGTCAAACAATACAGAAGACTACTGTTTAAACAGACGGAACCACAGCAAACAAGAACAAAACAAAAGAAACAATTAACAGACTGCTGGTGGCGATATTACAAAAGGTGGGGCTAAGGTACATCATTACTGGCACATCAAACTTTAAGTGATGGCTCGAAGCCACCTGCATTAGCAAAAAGCTACAAATATCAAATAAACTGAAAACAGTCACACCATAGGTTGGAATGGCAGCAGAACAAACAGTGCAGTCTAACAGTACTGTCTAGGGCGCATTTGCCCCACAGTTCACAGAGACGAACCACTCATGAGCGGATGAACACTAAAAATAGACAAAGTTAATGAATACATTTTAAAATCACCCACCTAATAATATTCAAGTGGTCCGATATACCTACCCAGTGGATCACTAGACCAACCAAATATACAGTGACTCACAGCTTCGTTCACCATAGCCAAACTACAAGTGCACAGGTTTTCCATTAGATTACACACCTCAGCCTGTAGTAAAAGACAGCCTGCACACAAAAGCAAGGTCGCACCGATCCCAGCAATAACCTGGCTAAAACAGATACCCCACTTTAAAAGTACATGCGAACAAGCAGCAATATCAGCCAAACAGCTAGGTACATACCTCCCACAGAGGCAATCGTGACAATGATACATACCCAGGGGGCTTGAACTCCACCTTAAATGGGCCAGGTACAGCTGCCACATACATAACTCATGTGACAACCAATAATCATAGGGCGGGGTCTAACCTACCCTGCCACACACTCAAAAATATATTTATTGTGGGTACACTTTAAAAATTAATTACCTTGTTTTAACAACGCATTCTCATTCTTTAACGTCATATAGAACGTAATATGCAAAAAGGCGCTATACTACGCACATGGCACCCGTTATCGTTAATATAACACGCGTGTGATGGTTATGTTTAGGTGTGGAGTAGGGTAGGGTAGTCTCATATTACGCTAAAGGATTTATGACGACTTGGGTTCGCGTGTTATATTAACGATAAAGGGTGCCATGTGCGTAGTATAGCGCCATTTTTGCATATCGCGTTCTATATGACGTTAAAGGATGAGAACGGGCTGGTTTTAATTAAAAATTCCCTACGGGCGGGCCCCCTATCGACTCGGGGCCATATGCACTTGACGTGCATACCCTGCATGCCCAGACGCTACGCCACTGGTGTAGCCTACAATACCGCGACTCCATAAGACTACAGAAAGAATACTAAAAAAAAACAAAACAAGGAAATCCAATCATTATAGAAAAGTTAAAAACATGTGGGGAAAACAATATAACCCACGCGTACATGCTTTTAACTTTTCTATATGATATAGCCAGTACAATAAAGGCTTTTTAATTGTCTGAAGAAGAGTGCCTTGGATTACCATTTTTTTGACGTTGAACTCCCGACTCCAAAGAGCACCTTCCGACACCTTTTTGAACTCCAAAAAGGAGCACCCTGGACATTTTGTTTCTCTTTCCAAAAAAAAACAAAAAAAACAAAAGATTTCCGTTTCCGGCGGCGGAGTAATACCGTATGTCACAGAACATACAATACAAGTCAATGGAGACGTACAAAAACTAGGATAAAACCTGTTGGAAAGAATCTTTTGCAGCGATTTTTGTGTGAGCATATCAGTTAACACCCCAGACCACTCGGTGATTTTCACATCTTTGTAAACTAAAGTTTTATGCGTTTTTATGAAGGATTGTTCCTGTGCACCTATGCTACCATTGTAGAGGTGTGGGGGTGCTAACAGAGAAACTGAAAATTCTCGGGACAGCAGCATTTGTCTAAAAAACGATCTTAACCCTTCAATTTCATCAGAAACTATCTTAAAACAGGGCTTTAATTGTAAAATACCGAACTTGTCCTTTAAGAAAAGGTGCGAGAGGTGGGTGAAGGGAACAGCGATTGGGGTGCGCCTTGATTGAGGGGAACATCCTTTGTAGCATGCAGTGCCAGAAATGTGGCCCTGCGCATGTCACGGAATTAATCCTGGTAAAGTTAGCTGTAGCACTAGTAGTAAACAAGTAACTAAGATAAATTTATTTGAATAGCACATTTCACAGATAAAAATCACAAAGTGCTTCACAACTAAAGGAGGAATACACAACATCAATGAATAGATTATGTTAGATAATGCCTTTATTAGTCTCACAAGTGAGATATTTCAAGAGGAAAAATGCAGCATAACAACATGAGGAGAGGTGAGTAGAATTTTGGTTTGTGGAGTTATTTGAATATATTTTGTGAATTTACACCGTCCAGTATCAGAAGCGTCTGATCGCACACAGCTTGTGTGGGGACGGATTCAACGTGATTCCGACTACTCCTTTGAGATCCAGATCATCTCCAGACACTCCAGGTGGAGTTGTGAAGCGGTAGCTCTGAAAGAGTGAAGTGAAGAACAGAAAGAGCTCCATCCTGGCCAAACTCTCTCCCAAACAAACCCTTCGGCCTGGGAGAGGGAGGGAAGGAGGGAGAGAGAGAGAGGGAGAGTGAGAGAGAGAGAGAGAGAGAGAGAGAGAGAGAAAGAGAGAGAGAGAGAGAGAGAGAGAGAGAGAGAGAGAGAGAGAGAGAGAGAGAGAGAGAGAGAGAGAGAGAGAGAGAGAGAGAGAAAGTAAAAAAAGTAAAAGACTGTTTTTAATTCCAAATCAAATGTTTATTTCTTCAAAACACTGGGTGTTTAGAGTTGAGTATACCTGCAGAAAAGGCCATGAAAGCATCTCTCTTGACAAACTGGCCCTTCTCATCTAGGAAGTGTTCTGGGTAAAAGCTGTTCGGTTTCTCCCATTCGCTTGGATCCTTCAAAACAGACGTCAGCAGAGGAAATACATTGGTACCCTAGAAAATGGAGAAAAGAAAATGTTCAAGATGCACATGGTCTCGTTTCTAGGCATAAATATTTATTCTTCTGGCTGACCTTCTTGATGAAGTATCCATTGAAGTGAACATCACAGGTGGTCATATGCGGAATCAAGGGAGCAATATCAGCCAGTCTCTGGGTTTCATGAATCACAGCGTCTGTATACGGTAATTTCTTTCTATCTTCCGCCACTGGCTGACGTCCACCGATCACTCGGTCAATCTCCTCATGAACTCGATCTGCACACAGATGCAACGTATTGTTTGTTCCTTTGAAAACAATTGAACTTACTATTAAGGAAAAATATCTTGGCATTACTGTGTTATTTACCCTGTATATGAGGGTATTTGGCCATGAGCATCAAACCCCAGCGCAGAGTCGTTGCTGTCGTGTCAGTGCCAGCGACAAACAAATCTGTCACAGTCACCATTAGATTCTCATCGTGAAAGTATGAGTTCTTCTTACAGGATTGCTGACAAGCAAAAATACATAAAAAATGCTCAATTAAACTTGCAATAATTAGTAAACTGTAACATAACTTCTGAGAAAACAAACAGAAAAGTGTTCTGTGTTCTATGTGCGGTGATGTTCAGTCCTCATTCATATGTGGAAATAAACGAGATATAAATCAGATTTGTGCCAGTGTGATTGTCATGTAAATGGGAAGATCGGCTTCTACGTCTCTGCGGTTTAATGAGAGCAACCCGACGCACATCTGCAAAGGGACGGATGGGCCAGATGAAACGTCAACATATCAATGGCATGCTAAAATTTCGGACCCACCGTTCCTCATTAAAACCAATATTTAAACATAATATGCTCCCACCAATCCTTCGATCTCTCTTGCACACAGTAACTGAAGCTATGGCGCAGGGTACAATGATGACACTTTCCGTCCTCCTCCACCTCAAAATCATGGTGATGTTTGCCAAATTTTGCATATATAGCAGAGCTAGCATCAAGCATGTGTGATGTTTCAGATTAGTCCAGTCATTTTAAAGGACAACTCTTGCGCAAATTTAACCTTTGGTCAAGTACACTGATACCTACTCAATTGTTCTCTGATATTTGTTTTCATGATAATCGAATGTAAATAGTTATCTCTAAAAGCTTGTAGCACATACCTTTTAGTTTAACGTATAACACTAGTATATATTCCCCCAATCAACTGTAAGTAAGATGGACGGAAAAGCCACCTCATTCATCCGAAAGTGGTTGGGGTTGCCACAGTGCCTATCCGAAACCGGTCTATTTGGAAAAAAACATGCTGCAGCTGCCACTGCAGTCCATACAGTTGGGCTACATGCAAGAAAATACCAGGCCTTTGTTTCCCGAAAGCATCGTTAGCCAACTATGGTCGCAAGTTACGTCATTCCCAATTGAGTTCAATGGAAATTGCGACCATAGTTGGCTAACGATGCTTTCGGGAAACGCAGCCCAAGTTGGTTCTTGAGCTGAGGGAGTCCACAGTAAAGAACGCAAATGCCAAGGTTCCTACTGGCCGCAAGTGGAATGCCCAAACCGAGGTCGATCAAGCTGTCAGTCGGCTACAACACCAGGAGATTATGGGCAGAGTTCAGTTAGGAAGAGCAGGTCTAGGATGGGGAGAGACGCCACGCTTTTGGTCCAAGGTCAATCGCAAGCAAAGGAAGGAGATGGTGGTAGCAGAGGTGACGAGGATGGAGAAAGATCGCTACAAAATCAAGGCCGTGGCGCAGGGTCGACAAGGAAGCTGGACAACCTGGGAGGGAATCATGAACCAGAACATCAGTTGGTCAGACACGTGGAAGATACCACAAGCAAGACTTCGTTTCCTTATTTGGTCAACCTACGACACGCTTCCCTGCCCTCGGAACCTCCATCCGTGGTTTAGGAATGAAGAATCCCGCGTACTCTGCAATGCTTCCAACGCAAGTCTCTTGCACATCTTGGCAGGCTGTAAGATCTCTCTCTCTCACAGGGACGCTACAGATGGCGCCACGATCAGGTCCTGAGAAAGCTAGCCGAAGTACTTGAGGAGTGTCGACAGGGTAGCAAACAACCACCATCAGCAGAGGACCCCCCTATCTTTGTGTCGGAAGGAGGGGTGAGGAGAAGCACCAGATCAAGAGAAACAGCAAGGCCCTTCTCCCCCAACCAGGAGTGGGACATGAGGGTTGACCTGGACAGGCAGCTCCGGTTCCCCACGGAGATAACAACCACATCTCTCCGGCCAGACATAGTGGTGTGGTCATCCAAGGCGAGATCGACGCACCTCATTCACTCACTGTACCATTGCAGGAGGGGATCGAGGTCGCCTTCGAACGGAAGGCCAAGTACTCAGAGCTCGCTGCCTAATGTCAGGAGGCTGGATGGAAGACGACCAGAGGTTTCCTTGGGGTGTCAACCATACGCCTCTTGGGGAAGCAGGAGTGACCGTAGGGGGGCTAAGGAGGGCAAAAAAAGGATTTGGCAGAGGAGGCAGAGAAAGGTAGCTTTTGAGTCTGGCTGAGGAGGCAGAGAAAGGTGTTGGTGGAAGAACATCTAACCCCAGATAACAGAAGAAGGGAGAACAGCTATCAGCTGCAGGAGGTGAAAGGGAGACCTCCCTGTCATTGCTCCACCACCAGGAGATGTTCCAGAATTAAAGGAGCGAAACGTCGGTGAACGGTGGTTTCTGACTGATGACCCTGTAGCTGACCCATGGGCACTGGAAGAGGTGCGACAGGCAGCAATGCCCAGCAGGTGGTAACATCTTCCTGTGCAATTACTAGGGCAGGGTTTCTCAACTCCAGTCCTCACGACCCACTGCTCTGCATATTGTGTATTTCTCCCTTCTTTTACACACCTGATTCAGATCCTCAGCTCGTTGGGATACATAAGGGCTGTTTACACCTGGCCACTTCATGCGCTTTCTCAGATCGGATAGCTATCTGATTTATCAAAACGATTCCATTTACACATGGTCACATAAATGTGTTTTTGCAAAACGGATATAAATCCGATCTTCAATTCCCGCGCTCTATGCGGATTTAATGAAGGGCACGTCACCGAAAGCAACAGATATGAGCTGCATTTTATTGATCGTCGGCTAATCTCAAAATCCTCAAAGACGGTGGTAAGAGAGAGCGGCAACAGAACTGGTAAGATCATTTCGTTTCTTTACTTTCAATGAAGATGGTAGTGTTAATCGTCTGCGACTTACTTTCACTTTGATTTGCGATAGATTACGACGCGTTGGCTTGATAGGCGTTCAGCTGCTCTGAGGTGATGCGTGTCACAGTAGCGTCGTCATATCTGACTGAAACAGCCTGACATATAGCCTGTAACACGCTCACACGCTCTTATTTTTTAGCATTTTTGGGAGTAGTAACATTTACATACGTATGTGGTTTCAAGAACCAGATCCATTTACACTTGTCCAGTTTCGTCTGGAATGCAGCCCAGACCACCTCCTGAACTGGTTTGAGCGATCGGATTCAAATCAGTCTCGAATGCGTTTCGGGGGCATTTACACCTGGTCTTTTCACGATCGGATAGTTATCCGATCACAGAAAACAAATTAAGTGCCCAAGTGTAAACGGCCCCTTAGAGTCTATCCTAACGAGCTGAGGATCTGAATCAGGTGTGTTAAATAAGGGAGACATTCACAGTATGCAGAGCAGTGGGTCGCGAGGACTGGAGTTGAGAACCCCTGTACTAGGTCATAGAGTAATGAAAAATAAAAATGGCAAATTAATACCACTAACAAGGCTCGATAGCCCCACACTAACATGGTAGCATAATGAGGGTCCCTGCATCCAAAACAAAACGAAGCATTGAGAACTTTGTTAGTGTACAGACAGTTTAATAAGTAGATATTTTGTAAAGACAGTACACTTCGCGTATACAGGCAGGAGCCAACTTTGGAAAACAGTCTTGACAAGTCGAACCACAACTGGTCAAATTGGGTGGGGGTCAAACTAACAAATTGCAACAGAAGCAAACTCAACTGATTTTGTATCCTGAATATGTCCTGAATAAGAAGAAAAGATTGCCATAAGAGAAAGTTTAGAGAAAGACCCAAATATAGCCTATTCATTCACCTATTCATTTTTTTTCTTACGTGAATAGAGTTGAACTTTTAACCTTTAGATATAATCATGAAATTACTCACGTTGATTAATTACATGAAGACAAACAAAAACAAGTCTAACTATGCCTAACAATTAATTAAATAATTGTTTTTATTAGACAAAGCTGATGATTACTTTTTTATTTTCTCCTGTATTTCTATGGAACAAGGTGATTTCAGTACCTCGTCGCTCTGTTTGCGGATGAGAAAGGAGTCGACAAACCCTCTGCTGTCGTGTGGATTCAGAGTCTCCAGCAGTTCAGTGAACATTCTCGTCATTTCTGCTCTATGTTTCAGCACATTTCTTACTATAATCCTTTTGTTGTTGAGGAACGGACCCAACCATGGAAATGTATTACAAAGCTGCAAGTACACACAGAGAAAAAAATGCATGTATTAAAGGGTTACTTCAACCAAAACGAAAATGCACCGGTAATTACTCACCTTCATGTCGTTCCAAACCCGTAAGACCTTACCCAGACAGCAAACTGACATTGAATCAACGTGGAAACGTGACATCGAAACAACGTTGATCTGATATTGTTTTGATCACCGAATTAACATTGAACCAACGTCAGACACGTCATTCTTTCAAAACTAACGGAAAAATCAACTTGAAATCAATGTTGTTTCAACGTTAGGAAAGCAAACCAATTTTCAATTTAGCTTTGAAGAATGCCGCCTCTGACATTGGTTCAACGTTAATTCAATGAGCAATCCAATGCCAGATCAACGTTGTTTCGATGTCATGAGAGACGTCGTTTCCACGTTGATTCAATGTCAGTTTGCTGTCTGGGTCATTCATCTCAGAACACAAATAGTTTTGATGAAATCCGATGGGGTTAAGTGTCCATTGACAGCTATTTAATAAACACTTTGAAGGTCAAGAAAGGTATAAACATTGTAAAAATAGCCCATGTGACTACAGTGGTTCAACCTTAATTTTATGCAAATAAACAAAATAACGACTTATTTCAGAGTGTCATAACCAAAAGCACCATAAAGCATGCGTTTGGTTATGATGCACGAACTGGCGTTTAGAAGCAGAGGAAGACACGCGTGAGGTCACACATAAGTCGTGGTGCCCTCATGAACGTGTGTCGGAGACTGATGCGAAAGAGAAGAAATTGTTGAATAAAGTGGTTATTTTCGCGCCAAAAAAGTATTTTCATCGATTCATAACATTAAGGTTGAACCACTGTAGTCACATGGGGTATTTTAATGATGTCTTTCCTTCCTTTTCTGACCCTTCAAAGTCAGTGTTAATAAAATAGCTGTCAATGGAGCCTCCCCGAGCCATCGGATTTCCTCAATAATATCTTAATTTGTGTTCCGAAGATGAACGAAGATCTTGCATGTTTGAAACAACATGCTAGTACAACATGATAAATACTGTCTTTGTGTTGTAGTGGTGATGGTGCAGTGGATAAGACACATGCCTTTGGTGTGAGAAACCTATCCACTGTGAGACACCAATGTGTACCTGAGCAAGACACTTCACCCCTAGTTGCTCCAGAGGCGTGCGACCTCTGACATACATAGAAATTGTAAGCCGCTTTGGATAAAAGCATCAGCTAAATGAATAAAACACAGTAAAACATATTTCCATACCATCATAGAAACTGATCCATTAACTCGGACATTTTCATTTATCATGTCGACCATTTCCGTGAATCGAGGGTCTGTGTATTCAAGTCTGCTGCCGTACACAACAGATGAGATGATGTTCGACACAGCGTAGTTCACAGGCTGTTTTGTGTCGAAGGGTTTCCCTGTGAAGAGAAAACAAACGTCTCTCAACGGATCCTTTAAACTAAGAGCATGATTGCAGATGTCTATAAATGTGTTTCAGCTTGTACCTTCAAACTTGTCAAACTCTTCTTTCAGATACTGAATTTCCTCTATGATTTTCTCTTCACTTCCTCTCTTGCCCATCCCGAAGTCCCGCAGGTTGCTGAGAGCGAAGCGTCGCATCTCTCTCCAGTTCTCTCCATTAGAAAAGAGGATTCCTGATCAACACAGAACCATCCGGCCGTGAGTCTCAGCAACAACACACGCAGAAAATGATTACTTTGTGACTTAAAGGGGGGGTTGACTGCGATTTCACTTTTTTCATTTTAAAGTGTGTAATGTTGCTGATGGTGCATTAACAGTATCTGCAAAGTTGCAGCGCTGAAAGTTCAATGTAAGCAGAGATATCGTCTTTTAAAAACCAGGAAGTGGAAACGCCTACAAAAGCGACTCGATCGGGACTACAACGAGTTATGGTACGTCACTAACCCGCACATTTGCATCAACCACTCCCTTCGGAATATGCAGGAAAGGGCATGTGCATATTTCTGCAGCACGTCGAGTGAGTTGTTCACGCAGCTGTCAGGTCTTCTGTGTTCGAGCTTCCCACGGATGCTATACTTCATCAAAAATGGATACATTTAAGGGTTGATTATATTCCTGAAAGTGACGATTGTAATCTAGCTCTCTGTGCTGCGCATTTTACGGAAGACAGCTTCCAGAATCTCCACGAGTTCAATGCAGCAAGAAACTGTTAATAAACAATGAAGCAGATCCAACTTTAAAAACCAGAGGCAGCAGTTCTTGGACCACAACCTGTAAGTAGGCTAAGACTTACTCGTTTTAAATGTATTTGCATGTATAATTCCAGACGTAACGTTAGCCTGTGTTTTATTTATGTTTTATTTTTTCAAAATGCCAGCGCTGGCTTTATAGCCACTAGGCTACTAGTTATGCTAGTATTTTGTGTCTACGACAAACGGGTACAAACATTATGGACCTGAATTTTCTATAAGTACTAATGTTTTAAACGTATTTTTCATGTATATATGCTTTATGACGTTATTTTCGATTGGATCAAGAACGTAAACTTGCCAGCACTGTTTGTGCTTAACATTAGTTGCCAGTCAGTTGCTATTGTTGCCAGTCAGATGCTATTGTGTAAAATAAACGTGTATATGGTTAAAAAAATATGGCAAATTATCATTCGGAAACGTTTAGTAAGAGCCGTGTGTGGTGCGGTTCTGTTTGACTCGCTTCATCGCGGCTTTATCGGTCTGATTCTGCCTCACTGATACTGCAGCTCGACACCATTATTTACATCTGGACCGGAGCCGGCGTTTCCCCGTAAAGGTAATGGGCGTTAACCTTCCGGACAACGTGAGCGACAGTTTAGCCAATCACAACACACCCGCCCAAACTAACCAATCTGAGCCCACAATGTGTTTCTGAGGGAGTGATTTCATAGAATCAGGAAGTAAACCGCTCGTTCAGGGGACAGGGGAGAGCGCGGCTGACGATAAAGGTGAAGTTTATGAAAAATAAGACTTTAAAAAAAAAGAAAAACCACAAATACATGTTATATTGCACCCCGTAAACACAATCATGCAAAGAAAAAGAGGAGTAAACCACCCCTTTAAACATGCATGAAATTTGATTTTTGGGACTTATATAATGCAGATAAGCAAGCTTTGTCAGGTTAATAAGCGACTAGTTAATTCACCACTGACTACACTTTAAAATCCAACAGGTGTTCTAACAAACACTTTTTTGTTAACTTTACTTAACGTCTTACCTTAATTGCAAAAATCTAGTAATCTGTACTATTCACATACTGACTTTTAACTCAGAAAACCCACATTTTTAATAGATTATTTAATAGACTATTTTAATAGACTATTTATATAATTTATTTATTATTTATTTATAAAATATACACATATTTCCTCACTTCTGCAGTTCTCACTCATTTCCCAAAGTCATCTTAAATTGAAGTTTATTTTCCTAAAATGTTCTTGTTTGAACTCCCCATTATGGTGATTAATTTCCTGCAAATTTATTTATATTATTGTAATTCTCTTCCCATTGATGCTGTGATGCAAAATCACAGTTATTTGGTATTCTGCATGCAAAACAAAACAATGGAAATAATGAAATGTTATTTATTTTTGTTTTATTTTATTGTTATTTTAATTGTAACAATAACTATGTTTAAAGAAAATAAAACAAAACAAAAAATATTAAAATAAAGCAGTTGTCATAATAATAATCATTTGTTACATTTATATAGCGATTTAAGGGGACTCAAATTGCTTTACTTATGGATGGGTGAAACCACGACCATCAGCAAATGTAGATTTGTCAGTACACACTACTATTCCTATTTCAGTTTTTTTTAAGGCAATCAATTTGTATTCTTTTTTTTAACCCTCTGGGGTTCTTCGTTTAACAGTCACGCTCGGGACTTTCGGGTCAAAATTGACCCAAAGGGCGGGATTCATATTCAAAAAAGAAAATCGTATATATATATATATATATATATATATATATATATATAATTTTTTTTTTTTTACTTGTTTTTTATAATATTTTTTTCTTTTCTTTTTTGGTGTTTTGAGAAATATATATATATATATATATATATATATAATTAGTATTAATGCAATAATTATGACCAAATTTTCCCCCACTGAATATAATAGAAAAAAAAATATATATATATATTTTTTAAAGCTGTATTTCATTTTGGAGTCAAGCCTAGGCCTTATAAAAGCAATTTTTGAAATGAGATGGATGCCATCTCGTGGACAAACTGAGCTTTTTAAAAATTAAAAATGTGTGTGGATGTGTCTGTTTTGCACTCTTGATGTTTTATAGACTCACCCCTTCACTGTTGTGTGCTTGTTTTTCAAGATCGTTGCTGATTTGTAGATTGTACGCACGAAAAAACTCAGCATTTTCACATTTTTGCCAATTTCCCATTCACTTCCTATGCGGGTCATTTTTGACCCGAAGGTTCTGAGTGTGACTATTTTTTTTTACGACCACTTAGACTTTTCAAATCCTGTCCCCAATTTTTTTGGGTGTTCATATACCAAGTACCAATAAAGTCACCAAGTTTCGGACCATTCCGATGAAGCTACGATTTTTAACATTTTTTTATTTAAACCCTTCGGGTCATTATTGACCCGAAGAACCCCAGAGGGTTGAGTCTAACTAATTAGATTTTACAGTATATGCTACTTAAAAACATTTAAAAAACATGTTTGTCACCAAATATTGCTGGGAATCCACATATACTTCTTCATTAAAGATAAAGCACACATTTCCAAGCCAACAAAAAAAAATCATTTTTAGATTTTTCATGGTTAAAGTTGTTCACCCCCAAATGTTTTGTGCTTGTTTGTTATGAGCTCATTTTAGTGTAAAATTTAATGGAAAAAACAGCAACAAAATTTATACTTGGGTATAGTTAAACGGAGAGGAACTAGGATTTTGGAACATGTTTATTTTTCAACATGTCTAGCATTTACAGTTTGTTCTGTACATTACTTTTCTGTACATTAATTTGAGTTAAAAAAAAAATCCTACCATGTCCGCTGTGCGTTATCCAGTAACCAGGGTCGATATATCGCTCGCCGAACTCTTCTGCATGGTTCACGAGAGCATCTTTGACAGTTTTGTACCCAATTAAAACAACAATTTTTTTGGTACCCAGAAACACTTGGAATATGTTTCCGTAGGTTTTGGACAGCTGGAGGACACAGAAAAAGACATTTACAGACAAATCTTAAAATGTTAGACCACTATTCATTTTAAACGCATGAAGTTCCCACCTCACAAAAGGTGTCAAAGGGTCTCTTAAAGTCAATGGTCAGCAGGTTCCCCAGCACCGGCAGAGGTTTGGGTCCCGGTGGCTCTTTCCCCTCTTTCTGAGATCTGGATCCAGAGGAAAGCAAATACAAAACCAGAAGCAACAGCAAAGCGCCCAGTAATGTACCTGTGCTGAGAAACTGCAGAAGTGTCTCGATTACAGCCATTTTCTCTCTAAGCTTCTGAACTGATGTTCAAGCTGTTGGTAGCGGCAGTCATCCAGTTTGATTAAAGGCAACTTTACATGGTATCTTATAGGCATTCGGTGGGCAGTCCTTAAAGGTGATGACCATACACACACCCTCATAAGTGTCTGCTAAAACAAAAGCATCTAAAGACAATATAGAAAATCACCCCTGGTTGTGAAACTCCTGCAGACCCATCTCAAAAAATTCAAGCAACAGGATCAACGGGTTTGACAAAACAGGTGAAACTCATTTATTTCAGTAAAACTTAAAGGGTGAAACTAATATACTGCATTACAATTAGGGTGACCAACAGTCCTGTTTTCATGTCATGTCCAGTCCGTCCTGTCTGTTTTTTTTTTTTTATAAAGTGATGAAAATGTCCTGGTTTTCAAGAAACTGCTGAAGATCATCTGTACAGCAAAACATAGATTTGCAAACAAATTGCAGGATAAAGAGGAAACTAGAAAACTAAAGATATAAATATATTTTGTTAGTTCGTTTTTGTAAGTTTTATAAGAGCTATTTTTGTTCAATTTGGAGGTTTATTGTTTATTTATATATTTATTTTTCTAATACAGAAGAGTTCTAATTTCTAATACAGAAAGTTGTCGGTACTCTCTTGGATTGGCAAATCATGACATTTGAGATTTTTACAGGGAAAAACAAAACTTGGAAATATTGCTCTTACAACAACAATTTATTGCTATTTATTAACAACATAAATGCATTTAAACAAGTCGTGTGTGCGCGCATTTCTTTAAAAAGTTCTCTTTTTGGAAGTTGGTCATTAATAAACTTGATTCTTGAAGTTTGTTAAGATGGGAAGTATACAACGATTGCATGTAAATGGTAAACGACAGAAACAACCAAGAAAACAGCTTTCGATATTGTCTTTTCAGTCATATTTATTCGAACATACGATATGTTTACAAGACAGCAAACATAAAAATGTAGGCCTACACAATTTTGATTTGGGCGTGTAGGCTATACCTGTCTGTGTAGGCTATTCCATAAACTAAAAGAAAAGCTTATATTCTGATCAGCTTGCTCGTTTTATTTATTTATAAAACATAGTTTTACCCAAACTGAATAATTTAGACGTTTAAATGGCTAAATTTTGTCTAAATATGTTTGAGTCTTTTTCTTTTCTGACGTAGCCGTACTCCAGTTCTTGTAAAAACACACTAGACATGCAAATTCTGTGCATTTTGGTCACTTTTTGAGTGAAATCATATTTATTTTCTCCATCATAAGTGTGCTTTCACCTTAAATGAGCTGAGCACAACAAAAATAGACTCGGCGCGACGGCGCCCGAACCCCCACTGCTGCTCACGCGACGCTCTCCTGGCAGTTTGAACGCGCACAAGCAAGCCGAAAAAGATATGCGCTGCTTGCGGTGGCCGCGAATCCCGCGATCAGCTCTGGTTGTCGTTTCGCAGCCGTAACGCGCCGCAGATGTGTGCAGTAAAGAAGGGGTTAAATGGCCGTCACGAGTACCGGCTATATGCGGGAAGTAGTGGTACACAACAAAAAGAGCAGGTTCGCGAATGACGCATGTCAATCATTATTTTGAAACCTGTCATAATAAAACATGTTGAGTAACCATTTGAGAACTAGAGCCAGACCGATATATCGGCAGGCCGATATTATCGGCCGATATTAGGCATTTTCCAAACTATCGGTATCAGCAGTTATAATGGCCGATAAATTAATATTTCAAAAATAAATTAAAAACGGACGAAACGCGCTTGAACCATGTCATGAGTGTTGGAGTTGTATAGTTTGTCCACCAGAGGGCGCTCTACACCGTTCCTGTTGGCAACACTCGTTGAGTTGGTCGCGATACATACATTACTTGAATAACAATTAAAAGAACATCCCCATCAGTTCTCTTAACTCAAATAAGCATGACAAAATTTGTGACTATGATGTCCAGTTTTGCTGCTGTTAAATAAGCCGAGAGTGAAGCGGAATTAGCTAGTAATAGTTACGTTACGTTGTTACAGAGTAGTTGACTGAGTGTACTTTTAACTTTTGACAATGTGACTGAAGTATTTCTTTAATAGCGTGTGACAGTTATAGCAATGAGACGTATCATCTTTCCTTGGCCTGTTATATTGAAAATGTATGTTTTACAATTTGCAGTATGACGTTATCAATTGCTAAATTATGGCTCTTCATAGACTAGCTAACCACAAAGCTAGCTAATGCCACTATCATCAGTCTGTTCTGTTGTGACAATAAAAGAAACAAGTTTCTTTTTTTTAAAATGTATTATCATATTATTTTAGTTAAAACTCATAAATAACAAATAACTAATGTTAAGGAAATCCGTTAATGTTTTGTTGCGCGTTTCTGAAGTAAAAAATAAATAAAAAATATCGGCCGATATATCGAAAAAATATCAAAAAAATATTTGTATCGGTATCGCCCTTCAAAATTCTTTATCGGTCGGGCTCTACTGAGAACCCTATTTGAATTTGTGTCTTTTAATATAACAATTTTCTATCCATCCAGAGGAGGCATAGCCAACTTTAAATGTATTGAAATTAATAAGGCATCTTTGAATAAACTTCGAGTATCATTTGAGTATCTGTTTGCTGGGCCGACTGTCCTGGTTTTTGGTAATCAAAATATAGTCACCCAACATTACATGCAAAGTGAGATATTTCAAGCCTTTATTTGTTTTAATTTAGATGATCATGGCTTACGGCTATGAAAACGTTTTCACAATATTCTCATTTTGAATTTGGGGCGCCTCTCCCACCACGCGCTGTGCACTGCTCGTCAATGTCAGAATATTTGAGATGACCAATCAAATCAAAGTAGGCGGGCTTTATGTTCACAGTGCAACTCGACGCTTCAGTGTACTGTTAGTTGGGGAGAAAATTGTTGATTTTTTCAACAATTGTTGACCTCAAAATTGTTGATTTTTTGAGGTGCACTCTTGTCACAATTTCATCAATTACTCTTCTTACATAATTTTTAACACAAAACAGGGGTAGAATATCTATTTAGAAGTCTTAGACCTTTCCAACGAAATATAATTGGTCATAATCAGATTAGGATTTAATCCACAAGTTTCCTACGCCCCATGAGGCCTTGCGTCAAAAGTGGGCGCGCCTTCTGGTTCGAAGTAAACAAAGCGCGACTTGACATGCTTGACACTCGATCACTCAAAAGTTGACAGTCATTCAAGTCATAGCGATCCAAACTAGCTAACAATGTGGGAACACAACCTCAACGAAATTAAAAAAGGGTGAATAACAGTACCTTTACCCTCCGCAGTAGTTGATTGGGAGTATTATAATAACATTATTAATAATCAATACTCATCAAGGCATGGTGACAGACAGTTGTGCGAGCTGACAAACAATTAAAATAAAAAATACACACTTAGTCATTGTGCTTTGGAGTTTATTCAAAATTATAAATGAATGTGCTACTTGAATACATTAACTGGCACATTTGGTATTCTGTCAATACAGGCTCTGATCCTGAGTTTAGGTGTAACATCAGTAGCGAACAGCCAAACACATGCTGATAGAGTTTATAGAATATAGAGAGCCTAAGTCCCGCCCCTTCCGGTCGGCCACCATGGGACCTAACTTCGGAAAAATATTGAATGGTAGTCAATGGCAAGTGACAACTTATTTTTTTATTCCGTCTGAATTGTGCCCTCAATTACACATATGATGTTTGCCAATTTAAAAGATACATTTTAAAGTAAAGAAAGTCGCAGTTTGATGTAAAAGCGTTGAGGTATAAGACTGTGAAAATACGTAATTACAAAGACTACAAACCCCAAAGGCGCACATTTTCTCTCAATGACTGAAGCTGACTTTACTGAGGCTGTCTGTCATTGTTTCTACAGTCTTACGTTATAATCGTAACGTTACGCCGTCCTACCTGAGTGTTTTGAACCAGACTGCACACACACGAGCAGCGGATCTCGTTTCTCTTCCCGGGAGATGTAGTTCACAGAGCGATTTTCACATAAAACTAAACGTTACTCTTCTGTTGTATGACAAACTGCGACGTTTTTGACTTTGAGAATCATCTTTTAAATTGACAAACATCATATGTGTAATTGAGGGCACAGTTCAGACGGAATAAAAAGATAAGTTGTCTCTCCCCATTGACTTCCATTCATATTTTTTCCGAAATAAGGTCCCATGAGCCGGAAGCGAAGAGGCGGGACTTAGGCTCTCTATTAAGAATTTACTCAAATGTACACAGGAAGATTCGTCGTCTTTTGGGAGGTGATGGAAACTACAGTCGTTGGCAGGATCACTCTGATTTCATTTTCAGCTTATGTTCAAAACAATCACGTTTAAGCCACTGAATTAGTTTAGTCCGGTTGTACATACAACCGTGAACAGCACATGTTGTCCCTGAGCTCCGTAACGACATCTCTCATAAAGATTTGCGTCTTTAAATGGTAAAATAATTCTCCGAAAAACAGCTAGCCTCTTCGCTAACTAACACACAAAATACCATTGGAATACTACTTCCGCCGCCTCACCGGAAGTTTCACCCACTTCTATTTTTTACAGGGGCGGCCCTTGGAAACTTGTGGATAGAAATATAGTGAAGTAAAGTTAGGCGTCCAGGTACCGGGACGGTGACAGTTAAGGGGTTAATAGTCTCTCTAGCTTGTACAGTCCCTGGGGTGATTTGACAATGTTTCGTGACCCTGATTTATCAGTTTTCACATCCACAAGATCATCCGTCTTTTCCCCTCCTGTTTCCATAAGTGATCGACTTTTCAAGGTTCCAGCCGCACCCACGTTGATGACGATGGTCCCTTTCTGGACATCACTACTCTCTGTGTTCATTTTCTCCTTTCCTGTAGTCACGAATGTAAGGAAGGATTGTCCTGAGACTGAATTTAGGAATTCGAACCTGCAGTAAAACAATAAAAACTCACTAATCTGTAAAAGAGATCAAAGAGGGCACCACACAACTGGTCCAACCTGATATCTTCAGCCCATGTTGTGGTTCTTGACTCTTGACACTACCTTCTCTCCTCCAGGGCTCATTCAGGCATGCAAATCTCACAAACCTCCTGGGTCCAGCTGTGTTATGCGAGGGCAAAAGAAATACTTCTGGCGGGAGTGGTAGAATTGTTTCATTCCTGCAGCAGCAGAACAAGCAGAACAAGAAAACAATGCCTGTTCTTCTGTTGTGGAAGATGCCTTAATAAAGATTGTTGATAACCTTTGGCTTAAACCCCCAAGCTCAGGCACAACCACTTGAGTCACGAGAAAGGGTACAACAAAGGCTGAATATAGACTTGGGTGATTGTGAATCTAAGGTTTTCCCTTTTCATGTTCGGTATCATTTTAAGCGTCTCAGTGCGATTGGTAAAAGGGTCTTAACTCCTTCACTGTCACCGTCCCGGTACCTGGATGCCTAGTTTTACTTCACTGTATTTATATTAAAACCCGAATTCCGGAAAAGTTGGGACATTTTTTAAATTTGAATAAAATGAAAACTATACGACTTTCAAATCACATGAGCCAATATTTTATTCACAATTGAACATAGGTAACATAACAAATGTTTAAACGGAGAAATTTTACACTTTAATCCACTAAATGAGCTCATTTCAAATTTGATGCCTGCTACAGGTCTCAAAATAGTTGGGACGGGGGCAACAAATGGTTGAAAAAGCAAATAAATTTAGAAAGGATTCAGGTGGGAGAACATCTATAGCATTAATATCAGGTCTGTAACATGATTAGCTAGAAAAGGGATGTCTTAGAGAGGTAAAGATGAAGTAAAGATGGGCAGAGGCTCTCCAATCTGTGAAAGAGTGCGTAAAAAGATTGTGGAACACTTTAAAAACAATGTTCCTCAACGTCAAATTGCAAAGGCTTTGCAAACCTCATCATCTACAGTGCACAACATCATCAAAAGATTCAGAGAAACTGGAGAAATCTCTGTGCGTAAGGGACAAGGGCGAAGACCTTTATTGGATGCCCGTGGTCTTCGGGCCCTCAGACGACACTGCATCACTCATCGGCATGATTGTGCGAATGACATTACTAAATGGGCCCAGGAATACTTCCAGAAACCACTGTCGGTAAACACAATCCGCCGTGCCATCTCCAGATGCCAACTAAAGCACTATCATGCAAAAAGGAAGCCCTATGTGAACATGGTCCAGAAGCACCGTCGTGTCCTGTGGGCCAAGGCTCATTTAAAGGAGACATATCATGCAAAATCCACTTTTTTAGCCCTTAAATGCATTTTGTTGTATATTTAGAGTGTTTATAAGTACAGAAAAGATGAAATTATTCTCTTCAGGTGCTTCGTTTATAACTTTATATTCTGTTTTGGTCATATTTTTCAACCTGTTCGGATTTTCCTGTTGTCTATTACGTTTTTTGAACAATTACGTCACAGTATTTGCAGCGGAACCGACAAATAAGGACATCGACTACCGGTCCAACACTTCGAGCAATCCGCCATTATTATTTCTCGCTCCGATTTTGTAGTCCAAGCTCAATGATGCAGAAGTTACGAGAGGGCAAGTCAAAATGTTCGGTTGTTGGATGTAGTGACCTGAAGCACTTCAAGGATTCCCACTTCAACAACCTCCGCCAGTATACAGAATGGTTTGCCGATCGACTTCGTCTGAATGAGGGGTAAATTCCTTCTATCATTAGATGCTGTGTTTTCTGACGCGTTCTAAACGCAAGTTATCATATTATTATCATACAGATTTTTATTAGACCGCAGTCATTTATCTTGTCAGAGTGCTTGTTTTAACAAGAGAAATTGTCGACTTTCACTAATAACACAACATAGTAACTTAACTTTTCATACCACTGCATCCATATGAAGACGTTGTTCTGCAGGTTCGTCGTCGTCTTTTTCAAATCGCTCGCTCTGGCTCGAATACGTAACGCTTGATGGACAAGTCTTTTGTTGACATTTTGTTAACGTGTGAATAAAAATGTTCTTTGAAACTATAGTAATCGTATATCTCTTATCAAACTACAATAATGGCCGAACGCGGGGAGTTGAACCGACCGTGAACTCAGCGACCTGGAGAGCGTGTGGGGAAAGACGCAACTCCTTTTTATTTAAAGGGGACGCTTCGAAACGGGTTGCTCACAGAAGCACATCAGAAAAGGGGTAGAAAAGGGGCCTGTTGAGCTATAATAATGAGGAATTCAGACCCAAGCATTGCAGTTATGCTTTATATAGACCACAAATGTATGATTTATAAGTAAAAATGAATGATTTAAAAGCACGATATGTACCCTTTAAAATGGACTATTTCAAAGTGGAAAAGTATTCTATGGTCAGACGAGTCCAAATTTGACATTCTTGTTGGAAATCACGGACGCCGTGTCCTCCGGACAAAAGAAGAGGGAGACCTTCCATCGTGTTATCAGCGTTCAGTTCAAAAGCCAGCATCTCTGATGGTATTGGGGTGCATAAGTGCATACGGTATGGGCAGCTTGCATGTTTTGGAAGGCACTATGAATGCTGAAAGCTATACAAAGGTTTTAGAGCAACATATGCTCCCCTCCAGACAACATCTATTTCAGGGAAGGCCTTGTGTATTTCAGCAGGACAATGCAAAACCACATACTGCAGCTATTACAACAGCATGGCTTCGTCGTAGAAGAGTCCGGGTTCTGAATTGGCCTGCCTGCAGTCCAGATCTTTCACCTATAGAGAACATTTGGCGCATCATTAAACGAAAAATCCGTCAAAGGCGACCACGAACACTTCAGCAGCTGGAAACCTATAAAAGGCAAGAATGGGACCAAATTCCAACACCAAAACTCCAGACACTCATAAACTCGATGCCCAGACGTCTTCATACTGTTTTGAAAAGAAGAGGAGATGTTAAACCATGGTAAACGTGCCCCCATCCCAACTATTTTAAGACCTGTAGCAGGCATCAAATTTGAAATGAGCTCATTTAGTGGATAAAAGTGTACAATTTCTCCGTTTAAACATTTGTTATGTTACCTATGTTCTATTGTGAATAAAATATTGGCTCATGTGATTTGAAAGTCGTATAGTTTTCATTTTATTCAAATTTAAAAAACGTCCCAACTTTTCCGGAATTCGGGTTGTAAATCCTAATCTAAATATGACAAATTAGATATCGTTGGAAAGGTCTAAGACTTCTAAATAGAAATTCTACCTCTGTTTGTGTTAAATCATGCAGGAAGAGTAATTGATGAAATTATGACAAGAGTGCACCTCAAAAAATCTGCATCACAACAGGAGTTTTGACCTTTGTCACAAAAAGTCGATGCACCCACTTTTAATCATTCAAACTTCTGTTTTTATGCTAAAAGTTCATAATAAAACAATGTAGTATTTTTCAATATTTAAAAAAAAAATAGTATAATATTATCCTCTAAAAATGATAATATTTATATTTAATATCCTCTAAAATATAATATTTTTTTATCGCCTTTTTATTATATCACATATTTTAGTAAATTAGGTATCATTAAAAAAAGCTTATAAAAAAAGCTTATAAATTATATTGAAAGCTTATAAACTCAGAATTCATCGTGTGGAAACTGTTTTATAATTGAACGTTGTGTTACCATAAAAACGGTACTTATTTTATCAGGCCCCTCCCTTTTGGGCTTCATTATATTTCATAATTTATGATCAAAAGTCAAAACCTTTTATAATCTTGACAAAACTGATATTGTCAGAAAGGTCAGAGTCTCAAGGTTCTGAATTTTGTGACAGAATTGATATTTGGAGAGAAATGTATAAATTTGTTTGTCTAAATTTGGAATGTATAAAACTAAATTCAATGGAATTCAATGGCATCCGGTTGCTGTTTTTGTACTACGCCTAAACAAAATCTCATGGGAACTTCAATTTTTGTGATATCAACTTCAAATTTGGAACATAACTTGATAAGATTTATGGCTTTGATTTTATAGAAATTTTACAGTAAAATATGTTTTGTAAAAAAAAAAAATATTAAAAAATATATAGTACGGTATATTTGATTTACTGTAAATTTAAACTTCAACAACTTTTTCATACTTTCATTTTTTGAAGTGTTTTCACTTCAGCAATATTCTGCTGAGTGTTTTCTTTAAAACAAGACCAAACTTGGGTATATATTCGGATTCTTAAATTACAACCAATTAAGTTCGAATAGGGCATTTTGACCCCCATTCTCAAAAAAGGGGGTGACAGCAAAGGGGTTAAGTGTTATCCTGCCCATCTCAAGACTACCTGACCATTATCAAGCATCCTAATGTTTTATATGTTGAAGGAAGAAAATCATGCGTAATAGTTTGAATAAGTTGTGCTCGCTAAACTTTAATTCAAGTTAAAGTTGAACTCAAGAAAGGGAATACCCCTTTGTTGTGAATGGCCCCCTTTGATTGAAGTTAGGAGGAAATGTTAAGAAAACAATTGCAGGACAACCCCGTTTCTAATGCAAGGTGCCGCTGTGTGATTGCGAATACCTTGAAATCGGAAAAGTAGAGTTTAAGTTGTAAGTGCCTCTATCGTGTTATTGCAATCTATAGCTCCATAGAATATAATAATATTCGGATAAACAACGAATGCTATCACAAATAATATACACAATGTTTTGTTTTTTGTTTTTTATCTGATTGTCACAAGAGTGCTGGATCTATTGCTATAATATGCATGGTGCAGGTAATGCAATATTTAAACATGTTTAAACACAACACATTTTTGAGCAGTGATAAACTTTGGGAGAAGATCTATGAAAAAGGATTATTTAATGATAGTGATAACACATAATCGCATAAAACATTTGTGAATAAAGTAGTGTTTCTATTCCATGTGTTTTGTACAAAATATCAGTGATAAAAATGCCAATTGCTTCAATCGGGGAAGCCATTGTGTCTCAGACCTTGAAGATAAACACTTTTTTTTTTAAAATTTATGCGCATCTTGGCATTTCCATCCTGCATTTTTTAATACGATATACCAAAATTTGCTTAAAAACAGATGGATGGAAATAGCTATTGTGACACTTTTCCTATTCACCCTGTGATGTTAATCATTTTGCACTGGTCTGATGTTCAGCTATTGTCTTTAAACAAACAATTAGGTACAATATAAATGGTAATGGAAAATAAATTGCAATAAAAAAACTACTAAATGGTTCCTTCTCAGCAGGAAGAGCAACATTTTTCCTCTGTTCAGATTTACTGTTTATATTGATGGCCAACTGTGTCAAGAGTAAGGTTGCGCCACTTTAGGACACAGATGTATTAACACATCTGCAATAGACTTCTAAACCTAGGGAACATCTCTCCACTGCAATATATCAAAACAATAGTGTATCATGGAGATAGTTATTGTATATATAAATACATATGCATGCATGCATGTATATATTTAAGAATTATTTGCGCTTAAATTTTGTGTATATATAAATATATACATATACATAAACTATATTATATAAATATGAATATTTTATATATGAATAACACATTTTCTTAAATATATACATGCATGTGTGTGTATTTATATATACAAAATAATTATATACAGCACACACAAATATATTATGTAAACACAGACTTTTATTTTGGATGCGATTAATTGCAATTAACTTTTGCACGATTATTCGCGATTAATCGCATCCAAAATAAAAGTTTGTGTTTATATAATATATGTGTGTGTAGTGTGTGTACTCATTTTGTATATATAAATACACACATATGCATGTATATAGTATTTAAGAAAAATGTGTTATGAATATATCAAATATTTATTTTTATGTATAATATTAATTTTGTATAAATATATATACAAAGTATATACATGCAAATATTTCTTAAATGTTTACATGCATGTGTGTGTATTTATATATACAAAAGAATTATACACACTACACACACACATATATTATGTAAACACAAACTTTTATTTTGGATGCGATTAATCGCGATCAATCGTTTCCCAGCCCTAATATATATATATTAATTCTAAAGGGGGAAAAAATAGCTCTTAAAAATTATATAATTATTGTAAAGTATAACGAAAAACTCTGAAAATTCTAAATAACAATCAGAAAATATTATAGAACAAAAATATATTTGAATAGTTATCCTGGTAAAAAGTAAAGTTAAATTTTAAGGCTTCGTCCGTCTTTGACCGGGAGGAAGCTAAGTGTAACCCATTTACGAAGAAGCCCAGAGGGTTAATATTCATCATAACACCAGCTGATTTAAAAGACATTGGCATTTGTCCTCCACTCCCACGGCTGAACCCTCACCTGTCTGAGGATGATCAGCTCTTAAGGCTAACTGTGTCAGGGGTGGACAGGAAAGTGGAGACTAGCAGGTCTGAGAACATAAAAGGTGAATTATTGCATAGAGGAATTTCAGTCTTCTTCTTCAACCCATTTACTAAAGTCAACGAAATGAACTCTAGCCTTCTTTTTCCAAAACACGAGTTTTAAACTTTTGCCATTGATGGTTCCATGAACAATCTTTAACACCCATGGAACATTTTCATTGCAAAAAAAATAAATAAAACTAAAAGGTTTCTTTAGAGTGAAAAGGGGCTCATTAGAAATGAGTCATCAAGGATATCCATGAGAAAACAACTGTTGAACACAATTCCTTTGCATAAGGCTGATTTAATAAAAAAGAAAACGACAATACTTGACATTTCTCACAGGTTAATTGAGCGATAGCCTACAGTACACAAGATTACAATGACGTAAATTCCCTTTTTGCATTATTTGACCATTTTTAATCAACATAGTCATCGTTAACATTGTCAAGTTTGCTTTCTCGATTCTCAAAAATGCAATATTTCGGTTTCAAACAAGCAGTTCAGACACGACAGCCAGAGCACTGTGCAAACAGACCAATACACATACAAAAGAAACTACTTGTGGTCAGTCACCTTAAAGCCCTATTTTATCTTCAGTACGTCAGTGTGTACGAGGTTAAGGTGACGAATGAGCCCGCGTTTTGCTTTTTAAGTACATTCAGTTAACAAGAATCTGGACTGAAAAATGGACTGACGCAGGTTAAACTGATTGTAGAATCAATCAAGAGCGCAACAATGTTACAATGCATTGAAGAAATTAGCCAAGCAGCATGAAGCAGAAAAAATTTCTCATAGTTATATATAAAAAAACCCTTCAACGCAAGAAACGATTGCACAAAATGGTCCTTAAATGAAATCCTTGGCTGTCAGTAGTGCAACAAAACACAGCAGGACGAATCCAAAACCACAGTAACAAGCGAAAGTTTCTGTAAATGTTGTGGTTTTTGCTCTGTGACAGACTCTCATCACACAAGCGAACATTAGTGTGTGTCTAAAGACATTCAGTTTGATGCAGGACGGTAAAAAGGTGCACTGTACGTCCTCTAGTGTTCATCTGGGGAATTACACACAGCCCATGTTATTCAACAACAAAATAATAATAATTGACAATCTGGTAAAAATCATACCTGGAAATATGGAGAGAAAAGGCATTAAAACATGTGTGGTCTCTTTCAAAAAACAAGTGCAAACATGAAGGAATCTGGGGTTACTTTTAGCAGCGAAATTTGTTTTTTTTAAAAAGTGATGTATTTCGACATACATAACATAATACATATATTAACAGAATGATTTCTTTTTTTTATTTTTTGGAAGATTAATTAATACATCACAAATGACTATAAATGCCTAGATAAGGGGAATAAAGCGTTTGTATAAATTCTACAAATGACCTACTACTATAAAATTTCATATTCACTAACTTTTCCTGTAAATTTTATTTCGTATTATTATTGCAAACCCAAAGAAGCAGGAATTTTTCTTGCTTAGACTTTTTTGTTTTGGACATTTTTCAATATTTCCGCCCCTTTTTTTGCGTATTTTATCAGAAAGTGTGTGTGTGTTGGGGGGGATGGGTGAAGAGAAACAAAAAAAAACAAACAAAAAAGTCATTCATAAATAACACAGTAACCGCACACAATGAGACACCTCGTCTGAACAAACGCCGCTTCCTTTCAGGCAAGACCCACAGATTAAAACCCAGTGTTTCAGAGTGCAACGACTCCCCGTTGAATCTCAAAGCGCTCGCGAACGCACAGACAGATTTTACATAAACACCGTGTGTGGTTTCTACTGGCCGAGATCTTCGGTTAGTGGTCCTGCCTCGGTGCTCGAGTCTGGAAGTGTTATGCATGATCATGTCAGAAGTGTGTGAGGAGAGACACCTGAGCAATGTCCATTGTCTGATGGAGAGTCGGTCGGCCCGGGATGAACCTCTACTCAGCAGGTGAAGCGCCGGCCCCTTTAGCGTGTCATTTCCTGCAGGCCTCCGCGGCGCAGAGCTGGAACTGGGCGAAGCCGAGAAACACCTGTTCCAGGGAGATCTGGCTGACGCAGTAGTCCTCGATGCTGTACTTCTCTTTGGCTGTTTCTAGCACCCCGAACACCTGAGACAAACGACATGTGTCCGATCAGTACTTTTACGGTGCGCTCACATGGAGTTCTTGTCTATTGAGCGGTCATTACGCAGGGACATCTGTATGCAAGTACATGCTAAACATGTCCTTCTCATTAAACTTCATTCAACTAAAGGTCGATGGAATTGGACTCGTTTGTTAAAGCTACACTATGTGATTTTTTAGCCTCGCGAGACCATCCTGATCTCGCGAGCTTTCAAGGTTTCACTCGCAGATCAGTCTGGACACTCTCCGTTAAAGAAAATTTGGGAGCAGTTCACCAAACGAACGTCCAATCAGCGTTGGCTTTGAGGCGGGTTGAGGTGTGACGCAACGAGAAGCGCGACAGTTCAGTCTAAAGAACATGACGGCTTCAGCGGATGAAACTAGCATCAGCGTGGCTATCGAGCAAGTTTTATCGGAATTACAGAGTATTTCTTCACTGAAAGAAGAGCAAAATACTGCTCTGGAGGCTTTTCTCAGAGGAAAAGATGTTTTTGCTCTTCTCCCGACTGGTTTCGGTAAGAGTTACGGTACGTCATATGCTTCGTTGATCTGATTGGTTGATTTGGCCCGTCTATCACCAACATAGGCCAATCAGCTAACCAGTATTTTCGCCCCTTACCAAAACTACTTCAACGGAAGGTTTCCAGATGGATATGCGGAGCAAATCCATCTGGCGGAGTCAGGTTAGTGATTTTTACCCCCATCTAGCGGTGAAAAGGTATATGACCATCCAGTGAATATTAGTTTCTGTTCCTCTCAATTCCGATTTCGTTTTAACTCCTACGGTGGCCAATGTAGTCCAAGATTAACACGGCTTCCAGTTCGACCGCGTCCATGAGTGTTAACTCAAACGTAAACGTGTAAGACGAAGCTTGAATTAACGGGTATGTCCCTCTTTGGCTAATGTACTTTCAAGATGGAGGGGCAACATGGCGACCGACATTAGAACCCCTTACCCGCATAGATATGAATATAAAGGCTAGATGTGTTACGGCGGAGTTTCCATCATCATCATCACCGGCGGCCATCTTGTCACAGACAAGCTGATGTAAGATGAGTGGTCAGTACGAACACAGATACTCTTATCTCGTTGAAATCTTGACGGATGTACAAACGGTCTGGTTTCTTACAAACGTTATTAACGTGGCTATAATTATCTGGATGATTATTTATTTATACACTTTTTATTCATAAGTATGCTGTGTCATAACTACATCTCTGACGTTTATAACAAACCAAACCGTTTGAAAATCGGTAGAAAATTAAGCAAGTTATGGTCATTTAAAAAGTACATGTACCATTACCACGATGTTACGAGTGAGCGAGCTGCCTGTGACAAGATGGCCGCCAGGTGCAGACGTCAACCTCCATTGGCCAGCAGCGTGGACGACATATCTAGCCTTTATATACATATCTATGGTTACCCGTAAGTATTTTCAATGACATACTATACACTCACGAGAATACTTATATACGAAGTATACGTATTTACTTATTTACGAAGTAAATATACATTAATGAGTACATATATTTTTGCTAAGAATAAACTAAAAGAGTTACACAGTGTAGCTTTAAAGAGTCAAGAAAGAGAATGTGCATCACTGCACAGAGCAAGGCGAACACTTGAGCTTATAAAACTTAAACTTTGTTATTTATTATTTTTTTTAAATTACTGATCGTTTCACTTGATAAGACCCTTATGCTGTTTTCACACCGGACGTGAATAGCGCGTCAAATACGTCTAGTTTGACGCTCGAACAGCCATATCTAGAAGCTTGAATGTAGATATGGAATGAATAACATTCAATACAAAATGAACATGTCGCGTATATAGAAATGATGTTTTAAGTGATAAAATATTTGCTTTTATAATCCCACCATGCATTTAGTCATATTGCAAAATAATTTATTGAAGCATCCAGACACTTCACCACGTGAGCAAGCAGGTAGGTTCCTGATTGGTTAACGTGGTGCGAATTCACGGCAAAGTTCGGGTGGCAGACGCGAATTCGCGTCAAACGTGTGAATGCGCAAATGGCACTAACTAAATCATTCGCGCGTAATGCGCTTAACGCGCCAGACGCTCAATTCGCACCATTCGCGAGAACTTGACGCGCGAATGAGGCGTGTTTGCGTCTTCCGCACTGCGCTCGACGCCTCATTCGTGCCACAGGAATTTTTTACGCATGTAAAGTGTCTTTGCATTGACTTAACATTGAAATCAATCGCGCCTGACGTGCTTTTCGCGTCCGGTGTGAACGCACCATTATTCATCGTCTGGAATCATTTAAAGCCCTTTGAACAGTTTGCACTGAAACTGTCTTTTGGACCTTGAACCGTTTGGTTCCCAATGAAGTCCATTATATGAAAAAATCCTGGAATGTTTTCATCAAAAACCTTAATTTCTTTTCGACTGAAGACAGTATGACATGGACATCTTGGATGACATGGGGGCGAGTAAATTATCAGCAAAATTTTTTCTCAAAAGTGAATATATTTGTCGTGGTATTTTTCCATGCTATATATATATATATATATATATATATATATATATATATATATTAGGGCTGTCAAAACGATTAATTGTGATTAATCGCATCCAAAATAAAAGTTTGTGTTTACATAATATATGTGGTTGCACTGTGTATAATTATTTTGTATATATATAAAAAACACACATGCATGTATATTTAAGAAAAAGAATATTATTTATATATATATATATATATATATATATATATATATAATATAAATTATATATAAATCTATACACAGAATATACATGAAAATATTTCTTAAATATATACAAGCATTTGTGTGTGTATATATATATATATATATATATATATATATATATATATAATATATAATAATTATACACAGTGCACCCACATATATTATGTAAACACAAACGTTTATTTTGGATGCATTTAATCGCAATTAATCGTTTTGACAGCCCTAATATATATATATATATATATATATATATATATATATATATATATATATATATATATATATAGTTTGTGTTAATTGTTGTTTTTGGTACACAAAATGTCAACATTTTAAAATTGAATAAAAAGTTAATCAAAAAAAGATATATCATGAAAAAGTAGGCTATGTAACAATAAAAGTTTAGACAGTGTAAGTTACCCATAATTTAGTGGAAATTATGTTGCAATCTTTGTTTCATTTTATTTAAAATTCCCCCCAAATTTTAATGATTAATTAATTAAAGTTTATTTTTATTGATTTTTTTACTATTTCTTTTATTTATTTATTTATTTATTTATTTTAAAATTCAAATGCAGCTGAGATCAAACTAGAAATGGATGGTCAAGTACAGAGCATTGCATTCTGGGTAAGAATTGAGACGTACCTGTGCCCAGGTAAGGGTTTTGTCAGTCAGGTGATAGTGGACCATCCCCTGGTGTTCATCCTTCAGTGAACTTCCTATGAAAGTCATCAGGTGAAAGGTTTCAAAACTGTCCAAGTGTCCAGCGGAAATACAAAGCGTGTCATTTAAATACCTGGAAAGGTGCTTTCAATGAATTCTTTGAAGAGCTGAAGGTCCATCTCCTCTAACTCCGTCTCCACACGGACTTTAGCCAGCAGCGTGTAACCGCTCCCGAACTTGCTCTTCAGGTGCTGTGGGCTGCCCAGACATTTGAACTGGCCGTTCACCATGACAGCGAGGCGAGTGCACAGCGCCTCACACTCCTCCATACTGCAGAGAGACAGCGAGACGGCGTCTGATGCTCTTTTCATTTCCGGTTCATAACTGTGTTAGTCAGGCGGTGTGTGCCTTACCTGTGTGATGTTATAATGATGGCTTTGCCTGACTCTCTGGTTCGCGTGATCGCATCCCAAAGCAGCCGCCTGGCCACGGGGTCCATGCCAGTGGAGGGCTCGTCCAGAAAGATCACGGGTGGCCCACCGATCAGAGCCATGCCCGCACTCAACTTCCTCTTGTTGCCGCCACTGCGCAGGAGAACCAATAGACAACTTACAATACATTTCACAAACGAAGGATTTTCCTTCCTGCTGTATCTTTTTCAATCTCAACTACATCCAATTTCCACATCATCTAACCACCAATCTATCATTCATTGTGTCTAACCATCTGTTTATTATATCTAGATCATGTCCATTCATCACATCTAACCATCTATTCATCTTATCTAACATCCAAGTACATCTAACCATCCATACATCATATCTAACCATCCATCCATCCATCATATCTAACAATCCATAAATCCATCCATCCATGCATATCTAACCATCCATCCACCCATCATATCTAACCATCCATACATCATATCCAACCATCTAACCATCCATCCATCCATCCATTCATCATATCTAACCATCCATCATATCTAACCATCCATCCACCCATCATATCTAACCATCCATACATCATATCCAACCATCTAACCATCCATCCATCCATTCATCATATCTAACCATCCATCATATCTAACCATACATCCACCCATCACATCTAACCATCCACCCATCATATCTAACCATCAATACATCATATCCAACCATCTAACCATCCATCCATCCATCCATCCATCCATCCATCCATCTATCCATCCATCATATCCAACCATCCATCCATTCATCATATCTAACAATCCATCCATTCATCATATCTAACCATCCATTCATCATATCTAACCATCCATCCATCATATCTAACCATCCATCCATCCATCCATCATATCTAACCATCCATACATTCATCATATCTAACCATCCATCCATCATATCTAACCATCCATCCATCATATCCAACCATCCATCCATTCATCATATCTAACCATCCATCCATTCATCATATCTAACCATCCATCCATCATATCTAACCATCCATCCATCCATCATATCCAACCATCCATCCATCCATCATATCCAACCATCCATCCATTCATCATATCTAACCATCAATCCATTCATCATATCTAACCATCCATCCATCATATCTAACCATCCATCCACCCATCATATCTAACCATCCATTCATCATATCTAACCATCCATCCATCCATCCATCCATCCATCCATCATATCTAACCATCCATCCATTAATCACATCTAACAATCTACCCATAAATCATATCTAACCATCCATCCATTCATCATATCTAACCATCCATTCATTCATCACATCTAGCAATCCATCCATTAATCATTTCTAACCATCCATCCATTCATCATATCTAACCATCCATCAATCATATCTAAACATCCATTTTTCATATCTAACCATCTATCCATCATATCTAACCATCCATCCATCCATCCATCCATCATATCTAACCATTCATTCATCATATCTAACCATCCATCCATCCATCATATCTAACCATCCATCCATCCATTCATCATATCTAACCATCCATCCATCCATCCATCCATCCATCCATCCATCCATCCATCCATCCATCCAATGTAACCATCCATTCATCATATCTAACCATCCATCCATCCATCATATCTAACCATCCATCCATTAATCACATCTAACAATCCATCCATAAATCATATCTAACATCCATCCATTCATCATATCTAACCATCCATCCATTCATCATATCTAACAATCCATCCATTCATCATATCTAACCATCCATACATCATATCTAACCATCCATTTTTCATATCTAACCATCCATCCATCCATCCATCATATCTAACCATCCATTCATCATATCTAACCATCCATCCATCCATCCATCATATCTAATCATCCATCCATCCATCCATCCATCCATCCATCCATCCATCCATCCATCCATCCATCCATCCAACCATCTAACCATCCATCCATTAATCACATCTAACAATCCATCCATAAATCATATCTAACCATCCATCCATTCCTCATATCTAACCATCCATTCATTCATCATATCTAACCATCCATCCATTCCTCATATCTAACCATCCATCCATTCCTCATATCTAACCATCCATTCATTCATCATATCTAACCATCCATCCATTAATTACATCTAACAATCCATCCATAAATCATATCTAACCATCCATCCATTAATCATATCTAACTATCCATCCATTCATCATATCTAACCATCCATCCATTCATTCATCATATCTAACCATCCATTCATCATATCTAACCATCCACCCATTCATCATATCTAACCATCCATCCTCTTTCTCTCAGGTCTCACACTCATACCTGTAGCTGCGGATGAGTTTGTCAGCGTGAGGTTCGAGCAGCAGCGAGCGCAGGACGTTCTCTACACAGCCGGTGATATACTTTTCTGGGATGCCCCTCAGTCTGGCATACATGCTCAGGGTTTCCCGCCCAGTCATGTGATCCAGTACCGCGTCAAACTGGGGACAGTAGCCGATTCTCTGTTGCACCTGAAGCGAAGTCATATTGTTGAATATACCATTCACATACGCCAAATATTATCAAACAATGTCTAAATGTCAAAATGTAAATCTCCAGTGTTTTCAGGAACTCAATCTTTCATATGAAATGTCAAATACGAGATAACAAAACGCAAATCCCAACCTTTTTCACATCTCGGAGGATGCTGTAGCCGTCAATAAAGGCATCCCCTGAAGTTACGCTTTCATCTCCCGTCAGCATTTTGAATGTCGTAGTCTTCCCCGCTCCATTAAATCCCAGCAAACCAAAGCACTCACCCTTCCCAACGGCCAGAGACAGACGGTCCACCGCTAACAGCGTCTGCCCACCTGAGTACACCTAGTGAAACACAACCACAGTTTTTAGCAGATGATGCTGTGACTAAATAAACATGGTGGTTTCAGGGCAATGCGGAAATGGTACTTGCTTTGTGAAAATCACTTAATGTTTAGCATATTGGCCAGGAACTCAAGTATTTCTGAAGGAAACCAATATTGTGAGGCTTTCTTTGAAAACGACAACAGCTAATTTGGGCAAAGACTGGACACATTTGGCAGAAAGCCATTAAAGGACCTTGGGAATTGTTATTCTTAGTTTATCTCAAAATCTCTTGGGAATAATTTGGACTATTAATGGATTTTTTTGGGAATAATTTGTCAGATTAATGGATTTTCTGTATGTTTTATACACTTTGGCCAAAAGGTGGCACCATTCAATTGGTTAGCATATTGGCCAGCAACTCAAGTATTTCTGAAGGATGTTGTAAACCAATATTGTGGGGCTTCCTTTGAATACGACAACAGCTAATTTGGGATGAACACATTTGGCAGAAAGCCATAAAAGGACCTTGGGAATTGTTGTTCTTAGTTAATCTCAAAATCTCTTGGGAATAATTTGGCCTATTAATGGATTTTCTTGGGAATAATTTGGGCAATTGATGGATTTTCTTGAGAATAATTTGGCCAATTAATGGATTTTCTTGGGAATAATTTGGCCTATTAATGGATTTTCTTGGGAATAATTTGGCCAATTAATGGATTTTCTTGAGAATAATTTGGCCAATTAATGAATTTTCTTGGGAATAACTGGGCCAATTAATGGATTTTCTTGGGAATAATTTGGCCAATTAATGGATTGTCTTGGGAATAATTTGGCCAATTAATGGATTGTCTTGGGAATAATTTGGCCAATTATTGGATTTTCTTGAAAATAATTTGGCCTATTAATGGATTTTCTTGGGAATAATTTGGCCAATTAATGTATTTTCTTGGGAATAATTTGGCCAATTATTGGATTTTCTTGAAAATAATTTGGCCTATTAATGGATTTTCTTGGGAATAATTTGGCCAATTAATGGATTGTCTTGGGAATAATTTGGCCAATTAATGGATTGTCTTGGGAATAATTTGGCCAATTAATGTATTTTCTTGGGAATAATTTGGCCAATTATTGGATTTTCTTGAAAATAATTTGGCCAATTAATGGATTGTCTTGGGAATAATTTGGCCAATTAATGTATTTTCTTGGGAATAATTTGGCCAATTATTGGATTTTCTTGGGAATAATTTGGCCTATTAATGGATTTTCTTGGGAACAATTTGGCCAATTATTGGATTTTCTTGAAAATAATTTGGCCTATTAATGGATTTTCTTGGGAATAATTTGGCCTATAAATTGATTTTCTTGGGAATAATTTGGCCAATTAATGGAATTTCTTGGGAATAATTTGGCCTATAAATGGATTTTCTTGGGAATAATTTAGCCAATTAATGGAATTTCTTGGGAATAATTTGGCCTATAAATGGATTTTCTTGGGAATAATTTGGCCACTCTGGAATAATTTGGCCAATTAATGGATTTTCTTTCGAATAATTTGGCCAATTAATGGATTTTCTTGTGAATAATTTGGCCTATTAATGGATTTTCTCTGGAATAATTTGGCCTTTTAATGGATTTTCTGGGGAATAATTTGGCCGATTAATGGATTTTCTGTATGTTTTATACACTTTGGCCAAAAGGTGGCGCCATCCAATTGGTTTTATACACTCAGGGTATTGTGGCAATGATGAAGTGGAATTTGCATGTCGATAGATTAAAGCATTGCAAAAATACTTTCTCACTGATAGAATCTGTAGGAGAATTTAATCCATTAACAAAACTTAAAATGGCGGGACCAGTGGGATCAAAGTGAAACCTTGTGGTACACACAGCAATTTAGTTTGGAACCAAATAGTCCAATGTGACAGCATACCTTGCTGATCTCCTGTAGAATGAGTGGGCTGCCCACCATGGACTCAACCACTGGCTGGCAATCCAAAACTCTCTTCCTCTCCTCTGCAACATCTCTATCCTCAGGTTGAAGAGCTTCTTCCGCCAACAGCAGAGCCTGACAAAAACACACACCTGTGATTGTGACTGATAGCACACAAGACAGTGATATGGCAGCAGATGTTCCCTCCTCTCCCACCTTCTTGCGTCTCCTGCAGAGGTTGAGTAACGTGCGGATGCACCGGAGCTCGACGAAGAAGACCAAGGCGATGAAGACAACACCCTGCAGGGACATGGCCACCAAGAAGCGGCCCACTCCGGGCTCGTCCATGGAAAAGTAGTTCATTTGATATGTGATGTCTACAGACGACAATGAGACACAGTCCCGCATTAAGAGCACCAGATGATGCAAAGATTCAAAAGGTTTACAGACTTAAATCCAATAAAATCAGGATTTACAATTTTGTAGCTCATTCAAGACAACAAACTCGGCAGGTGATTTAATTAGTGTGGACACACACAGGCTAACATGTTACAGAAGACATGCCGGACAGAAAATTCAGAGTCCACAGCTTCACATTTACATCAGCCGAGTGGAAGCACATTTCTAATTTCAAAGATGAGTCGACATCAAATCCAACACAACTAAACAACAGGAAAATAATATATATATAAGTTTTCATTTACAACAAGCCACCATTTCCAATCAATGAATCATATATAACCATTATCTATCATATCTAACCATCCATTATATCTAACCATCCATCCATCCATCCATCATATATAACCACCCATCCATGTATCAATCCATCCATCATATCTAACAATTTATCCATCCATCATATATAACCATCCATCATATAACCATCCATCCATCCATTCATCATTCATCCATCCATCCATCCATCCATCCATCCATCCATCCATCCATCATGTAGAATATCAATCCATCATATCTAACCATCAGTCCATCATATCTAACATCCATCCATCATATCTAACATCCATCCATATCTAACCATCCAACCATCATATATAACCATCCATCCATCATTCATCCATCCATCCATCCATCATGTAGAATATCAATCCATCATATCTAACCATCAGTCCATCATATCTAACATCCATCCATCCATCCATCATATCTAACATCTAACCATCCATTCATCATATATAACAATCCATCCATCATATTTAACTATCCATCCATATCTAACCATCCAACCATCATATATAACCATCCATCATGTATAACCATCCATCCATCCATCCATCATATCTAACCATCATGTAGAATATCAATCCATCATATCTAACCACCAATTCATCATATCTAACATCCATCCATCCATCATCTCTAACATCTAACCATCCATCCATCATATATAACAATCCATCCATCATATCTAACCATCCATTCATCCATCCATCCATCCATCTTTCCATCATATCTAACCATCCACCCATCCATCATATCTGACCACTCATCCATTCATCCCTAATTACTAACCACCCATCCACCCATTCACCCATCCATCCATCCATCCATCCATCCATCCATCCATCCATCCATCCATCCATCCATCCATCCATCATATCTAACCATCCATCATCAGTCATTTCTAACCATCCATTCATAATCCATCATATAATCTATCAACCATCATATCTAACCATCCATCCATCCATAATCCATCATATAATCTTTCAACCATCATATCTAACCATCCATCCATCCATTCATCCATCCATCCATCCATCCATCCATCCATCCATCCATCCATCCATAATCCATCATATAATCTATCAACCATCTTATCTAACCATCCATCCATCCATCCTATCTAACCATACATCCATCCACAATCCATTAAATAATCTATCAACCATCATATCTAACCATCCATCTATCTATCATATCATCCATTCATCATATCATCCATCCATCCATCCATCCACCAAACTATCCATCCATCATAACTATCCATCCATCCATCCATCCATCCATCCATCCATCCATCCATCCATCCATCCATCCATCCATCCATCCATCCATCCATCCATCCAATTCTAACCATCCATTCACTCTTCATATCTAACTAACCATCATTTCTAACATCCATTTATCATATCTAATTATCCATCCATCATATTAATACATTTTGGACATTTCACTGTGGGCGGAGCAACCCAGAGCAACGCCAGAAGCAGAACCAATCACTCACTGTACTGCTTGCAGATTAAGCTAGCAAAGAAGTTGGAGGTGCAGAAGGTGATTTTCTCGTAGTTCTGGTAGAACTCGCTGAAGGACATGCCCAGGCAGTAATTTGGGAAGATCAGGAAGACTTTATCCAGGATAAAGGAGAGGTCTAGCAGATTCAGATCTGGACCACAGGAACACGAGGTGTGTGAATATAAGCTCTTGCATGACATGAAAAGCATTCTGAGCTTACGAGTGTGGACATGCATTTCTCACCAGGTATGGTCATGATGGTGACGGCGAGGAAGGTTGCGGTGCCGCTGATGATGTTGAAGATGGTGAGGCACGTGTAGGCTGTGGCTGGCGTGGAGAACAGGAAGCTGAGCAGGTACATGAGGGGAATCACCGCCCAGCCATACAGAAGCAGCATCAGTAGAATATCCACCAGGTGGTTTTCAGACACGAACGCTTTTACTGAAAACACTCGGAAGACCACCTGAGAGAAACAAAACAAAACAGGTCAAGCATGTTGAACGTAGTTGAACATAGACATTCAGTCAGAGCAGATGGCAGAGTTGAGAACCTGCTCTAAATCAATCCCAGAACAGAACGAAGTTCAGTTGCGTTAACGATTCTTTATTTCTGATGTCTGACATTCACAGGCTCGTTTTCAATGCCATCTGCTGGGACTAAAGTCTATGAAGTTCTGGGACAATACTAGAGCCCGACCGATAAAGGATTTTGAAGGCCGATACCGATACAAATATTTTTGGGTTTTAAAATACGATATTCCGATACATCAGCCGATATTTTTTTTTTTTTTTCAGAAATGCGCAACAAAACAAGACTGATGATAGTGGCATTAGCTTGTGGTTAGCTAGTCTATGATGAGCCATAATTTAGCAATGGACAACGTCGTTCTGCAAATTGTAAAACACATTTTCAATATACAGGCCAAGGTACGTCTCACTGCTATAACTGTCACGTGCTATTAAACAGATTCTTCAGTCACATTGTCAAAAGTTAAAGGGTACCTATTATGGATTTTTGAAAATTTCCCTTCATGTAGTGTTTAACATAGATCTAAGTGAACGAAAACATCCTGCAAAGTTTTAAACATGAACGTTCATCGTTTACAAAGTTATTGTCTCTCAAAAGTAAGAGTCGACTCTGAGTCACTGATATGAATAGTTCGAAGAACGATGCTTTTCCTTTGTCTAGTTGACGTCAACTTGACAAGTTATTTGAATAAGAAACGCCCACTTATTGCGCTCGGAGACGCCAGGGAAAAACGGAAAACAATCATGTCGACGAGACGCTGTGTTTTGAAGTGCGACGCAAAAGCGAACTTTTTTCACCTGCCAAGTGAGGAGTATTTGAAGACTAAGTGGCGGCAGTTCATATATACAAGTATACCACACAAGTATAGCCCAAACCTTGTTCTGTGTTCGAGTCATTTTGAAGATGATTGCTTCACAAACCTAAACGCTATAAAGTATGGATTCGCGAGCCGGCTCTATCCTAACGAGCTGAGGATCTGAATCAGGTGTGTTAAATAAGGGAGACATACACAATATGCAGAGCAGTGGGTCGCGAGGACTGGAGTTGAGAACCCATTTAAGGTAATAAGTAGGGGTGTAACGAGATCTCGTGCCACGAGATCTCGCGAGACAAAAACATGACGAGATTTCCCGTTTGAGTGAAAAGCTGTCTCGCGGTAATATTGCCATGACTGAGCGTGGGGGTGTGAGATTAAAATATTCCACCGCTGTACACTCACATTCGCTTAAACTATCGTTTGTTGTTTTTATAATAGATAACCATTATAAACTAATGTAAAGTCTGCTCTGCTCATCCATTACGAGTTGCCGTTGCAATCAATGCAGCACGAATCACAGTTCCCTGATCGCGTGACGATGGCGGAGGATTTGTTGCGCAACATAGACTAAACGTCTGATAAATGTCTTATCTTTATAATGCACGCTGTGCACCACTGCTCCCAATTCACAGAGTACGCGCGATCGCCAATTTGAAAGTAAAACGGCGCCGCGCGCTGCCACAAAAAAGCTCCACAGCCATGTCATGTTAAACGTCTAGCGCGTCTTGCGCACCCAACTTGTCGGACGCGTCCAGTATGTTACTCCGTGTCATCGCGCGCACAGATCGGGTGCACAGATGCTCAATAATCTCCTGCTCTCGGCCTCCGATTCCGAACTGAAGCACCACTATATCTCCCCCTCCGTTTCCCCAAAGCCCGTCGGTTTCCCTCATAAGCTGAGAATTTAAGCATTCTCTATGATATTTTTTTAATAACACACTGTCTCTTTCTCTCTCTTACGTAGGCTAGTTCTAAACTCTTTAGACTTTTAATGATTAGTGCTTTATTTTTAAAGTTTGTGGGAAAGAATTGTGTAAAAAAAATCCCTCATTTTGGGGATGGAATCCGGGAAATCTCCCTTATTTTCACTGTTCAATGTTGACAGCTATGCTTCGAATATTGACAGTACTGTAATGTCTTAAGGACAACAGATAAGGGAGGCTCTGTTTGTGAACTTATAATCATCGGAACACAAGAAAAAATAGAGAAACACACCAGCCTCGTTTCTCTCTGCCATTTTCCGAACTCACAGCATTAACCCTGTAACTGCCGGTGCAAAATAAAACAGCAATTTCAAAACAATTATAAAGAATCTGTGTGCTAACTTTAATTATGGTTGCACTTGCACTTATTGTTTGTACTTCAGACTTCAATGAGTTCAGTTAGGAGGTCACACACAGCCTCAATCAGAAGTTCTGGAAGCTCTTAAATGTACAGTAAGGTCTGAAGAGACTCGTGTGAAATCAAACAGCACAAAAAGCCAGTCAATAAAAAAACCTTTTACAATGCTTGTATATGTTTTCTTTCAATGCATTTGATAATTTTTACTCAAAGTAGACCTGAAATGACATGCATTAGTGCATTATTAGTTAAAAGATTGCAAAATGCAACTGCATACTATTTTTCCAGTCATGAATTTTGTCATTGAGGATTTCTGAAAAATTGTGCAAAAATCTCGTCTCGTCTCGTTCTCGTGAACCCAATCTCGTTTCCGGTCTCGTCTCGTGAGATAGGCGTCTCGTTACACCCCTAGTAATAAGAGTTCCGTTTCGACAATCTCTGCACAGAGAATACCAATCACAACTGACTAGGTCATCTGACCAATCACCGCAGATTAGAGTCACGCAAAGGCGGGTTTTGGAAAAAGGACTCGCTAAACGATTCATATGGGAGTCGGTGAGCAAATCAGGTAAAAATAAATGCATATTATAAGACAACAAAAGTGTTTTTTTGTCATTGCATGCTTGTAAAACTATTGTTGGGGACTCCCAGAACAATATTAGGAACATTTTAAATGCCATAATAGGTACACTTTAAATCATTTGAGGCCCCCAGATTAAGAACCACTGTCCTAGACTGTGTTCACACTGACCAGCATGAGCAGGCAGGGCAACAGGAAGTTGACGAGGTCCCACAGCAGGGCAGAGAACCAGAAGTTGGAGAGGTAGACCCCGCTGACCTGCTGCAAGTGCTTGGACTTCACCGACCGCTCGGAGACGAGGAGCAGGGCGAAGGTGCTGGCTAAAGACGCCATGCCGTACATGAGGTTTATGGCGATGGCGAAGCCGGTCTGACCCCTGTAGATCGATGAAACAACCAATCAGCTAAATCTCCCAAGGTTCTGGGTTTGTTCAAATCACAATATTAAACCGCAAAAAGTCTAAAATCTACGTTAACCATTAAAACAGAATCCAGCAGAAAAACGCACAATCCGGGAAAAGATAAAGTGGAATTTAGGAAAAACCACAAAAGGAAGTCCAAAAGCGGACACGTACTCGGACAGCTGGCTCTGCGCCGACTCGGACATGTTGCGGGGCATGGGGTAGTTTCCAGTGCGAATGGAGGCATTGGGTCCCGCTAGTAGCTTGTAGAGAGCGTTGTCAACCAGCATGAGCGCCGTAGCGGAGGTGTGGTAGCCCTGGTTGTTGAAGTAGCCGATGACCTTAGTGTACTTCCTGGGTCTGTTTCTGAAAGCGGCGCCCACCACACAGTGCTCGTTGAAAGCTCCGCCCTCCTGCATGGCGTTATTTAGCACGTACTCTGCGAAATCTGATCAGACAAACGTTGGGAAGTTAGGATGTCGTCAAGGGAGCGACCGCGCATCACGCTAGCGCATTAAGAGCAGCGTTACCTGTTATATTAGTGTCAGCCGTGGCACTCTGGGAAGGCAGCTGTGTGGCGTAGAGCTCAGCCAGAGCTGCAGCCAACGGCACGGCGTGGGCATCTAAGGCCACGGGCACGCGGGTAGGGCCGTATTGCTTTAGCGCCAGGCGGAGCTGGGGCGAGTTATGGCTCCTGGGGGCGGTACAGGCCACCACTAGAGCCACCACAGTGAAGATAAGCGGCACCAGGAACTGAGCCACCATCACTTTCCAGTTGCGCCAACTGTAGAGCGCCCTCTTCAGGAACATAGCGTAGAACTGCTGCATATAGAGTCTGGCCTGAGGATAAAAACATGCAGAAAATAATGTTTACAAATACAATAAATGCAAAGAAAGAGAGAAGCACTATTCTGTCAATCTATCCATCCATTTGAATCCTTTTATAAATTAATTAATACTTTAATTCAGCACAGACACATTCAATTTATGTTGCAAAATATTTATATTTCAAATAAATGAAATGCTTTTCTTTTCATTTATTTCCTGAGCAGCAAATCATCAAATCAGAATGATTTCTGAAGGATCATGTGACACTGAAGACTGGAGTAATTATGCTGGAACTTTGATCACAGGAATAAATCACATTTAATAAATGTATTACAATTAGAGCTGTCATAATATTGCATAATATATATATATATATATATATATATATATATGTATGTATATATTAGGGCTGTGCAAAAATTAATTGCGATTAATCGCATCCAAAATAAAAGTCTGTGTTTACATAATATATTTGTGTGAGCTGTATATAATACACACACATACATGTAAATATTTAAGAAAATGTGTTATTCATATATAAACTATTTATATTCATATAATATAGATTATGTATTTATATATATATATATATATATATATATATATATATATATATATATATATATATATATATATATATAAAATGAATTTAAGTGCAAATAATTCTTAAATATATACATGCATGCATAGGTATTTATATATACAAAATAATTATACACACCACACACAAATATATTATGTTAACACAGACTTTTATTTTGGATTAATTAATTAATAATAATTAATAATAATAATTAATTAATAATAATAAATAATAATAATTATTTTTTGCACAACCCTAATATATATATATATATATATATATATATATATGTGTATATATATATATATATATATATATATATATATATATATATATATATATATTTATTAGGGTTGTGCAAAAATTAATTGCGATTAATTGCATCCAAAATAAAAGTCTGTGTTAACATATTTGTGTGTGCTGTGTATAATTATTTTGTATATATAAATACATATGCATGCATGTATATATTTAAGAATTATTTGCACTTAAATTCATTTTATATACATAATCTATATTATATGAATATAAATACTTTATATATGAATAACACATTTTCTTAAATATTTACATGCATGTGTGTGTATTTATATATATATATATATATACATATAAATATAATAATGTATATATATTGATATTTATATATGTCTGTGTGTGCATATATACTGTACACACACACACACACACATACATACATATATATAGTTAACACAAACTTTTATGTTAGATACAATTAATCGATTTGACAACAGTGATTACAATAGAAAACAGTCATTAAAAATATTGCACAAAAGTCTCACACCCCAAGGAAGTAACATTATTTGGATCAAATGTAACATTTAATAATTTATGGGAAATTTAAATTTATCAATAAATATAAACCAGCCAAACCCTACAGAAAAATATCTTATTTAGACTAAATCCACAACCAAGTTACTTACAACCATGTAACTCATACTAGCTTTCTTCTTTTTTACAGTGTTTAAAATAATTAAATGACAGATTTTTAAAGGAGCCGTACGCAAAATTGTGGCCAAAACTGGTACTGCAATCACTTTCAAATTACTGTAGAGCTGTTTTAGAAATAAAATTGTGATAAATACAATTATTCTTTATCATTTTCCAGCTGTATTTTGTTATTAGAGAACAAAAAGCCTTTGAGTTTCTCATTCAGAGTTAATTTATAGGATTAATGTCTGTTTAGAAAAGTAATATCACCTCATTTCTAACAGCACAGTTAGTTATGGCGAAGCGCTAAAAGCACTGACCCCGGTGTTGAGTTTGATGTTGGAGCAGTCCTCTGAGATCATGGTGCCGCTGTCAGTGAAATCCGTCACGTCAGTCATGCCGCTGATGCTGCTGGAGTCGTCCATGGTCCAGTCATGTGACCTCCGCTCGTGCTGGTACTGCAGAGCAGGGAGCTGGATGGCCTGAATGTCCAGGCTGGAGTCCACGAGCTTCCCGACCCTGAGAGTTTGAGCGCACGCAAACACACACGGTTACATAAAAAGAGGATCTGCATCAAAGTGGCTGTTACTGGAACACAGCTGGACAGCCATTCGATGCGCCTACACAAAAAGTGCTTATATAAAACGAAGAAGGGCTCAGAGAAATGATGCCGAAGGAGAGAAAGCAATGATGTCACTGTAACCCGTCACTCTTACAGCTAATGGCGGAAGATTCAGGACTGCGTTTAAGCTCTCCAAATCCATCGTGAAAAAGGTTTTGTGAAGGAGAATTGATTAAAAATCTTCTCTGAATAACACACCAGAGATTGAGCATGTTTCCGCAGGGTGTTTACAAAGGGCTGTAATTTAGTCCTGCAATAAAACAGTTCCCTGTATGGTTAAGAAAGCTGCAAATCAATCATTTAAACAAAAAAATCAGTTAATATATCCAATGAAGAGTGTGAATAACGTGTTTGCAGAGATCCTTTCTCTCCGTTAAGAGCCTTCCGAACACGTGGCGTGATTTCAAAGTGGAAGGTCAGTGTTAAAATCAGGGGACATACAGTTTACAAAATTTTTCCACATCCATTGTAATGTTTACATCTCAGCAAACATGTTCAAGTAGTTTATTATAAGACTATGTATACTTTTCATGAGTCATCTGAGCTGTGCAAACAAATGAAGAGGAGCCCAGTGTTGTTACTGTTCACTAAAACAAACTATTAATTTATGTTTTTGTTCAGAATATTACAATTTGAAATGTTGCCTTGAAAACGAATTGCTACAAATATGTTGAAGTACTTAAACGAATAAAACTGAAATTCATATAAATTAAAGCTATATAAAAATATTAGGGCTGTCAAAACGATTAATCGCGATTAATCGCATCCAAAATAAAAGTTTGTGTTTACATAATATATGTGGGTGCACTGTGTATAATTATTTTAGATATATAAAAACACACACACATGCTTGTATATTTTTAAGAAATATTTTCATGTATATTCTGTATATGGATTTATATATAATTTATATTATATATAAATATTTTATATATAAATAATATTTTTTTTCTTAAATATACATGCATGTGTGTTTTTATATATATACAAAATAATTATACACAGTGCCCCCACATATATTATGTAAACACAAACTTTTATTTTGGATGCGATTAATCGTGATTAATCGTTTTGACAGCCCTAAAAAATATACAAAAAGCACATAATAAAATTACTAAAAAATTAGGGCTGTGCAAAAAATTTATTGCGATTAATCGCATCCAAAATAAAAGTCTGTGTTTAAGCAACATATTTGTGTGTGCTGTATATAATTATTTTGTATATATAAATACACACACATGCATGTATATATTTAAGAAAATGTGTTATTCATATATAAAATATTTATATTTATATAATATAGATTATGTATTTATATATATATATATATATATATATATATAATTATTATATATACAGAATTTAAGCGCAAATAATTCTTAAATGTATACATGCAAGCATAGGTATTTATATGTACAAAATAATTATATACAGCACACACAAATATATTTTGTAAACACAGACTTTTATTTTGGATGCGATTAATCGCAATTAATTTTTGCACAGCCCTACTAAAAATGCAACTAAAATCTTAATATGGAACAGAAAATATACAATTATAAACCAATTCAAAATGTTAATATGTAAATAATACTAAAATAACACTGTTAGGAGCAGGTATGCGAAAAACAAGTCAAGAGTGGGTGGGAAATCAGTTTCTCACAGAGCTCTAATTCAGTGTGAAAAACGGACAATAATAGAACATGAAAAAGATTAGGAATCAACATCGTCACAACTTTACTGAATAAAACTGGAGCTTTTATCAATAGAAGACTTTTCTTGTGGTTAAGTACCTGAGAAAAACCTCCTCCATGGTGGTGACGGACGCCCCGTAGCTGGCGATGCCCAGCTCGTCTCGGTTCATCTCCAGCTCAGCAAACAGCAGCTCAAACCTGCGGAGAAACACCAGACGAGAGAACTCAAAGCTCAACACACAGGACAACCCACAACTGCTGAAACTACTGAGACTGGAGAGAAAGAAATTCAGTGATCAGTTCAACAAAAATGCAAATGTATCATTCTCATGTCACTCAAAACATATATGATGTACCACAAAATAGATAATGAAGTTATTTTTGAGAGCTACTGCTCATCCAAGTTCTGTATAGTATGGTATTATTTTAGTATAATTGAGATATTATAGTAGTTTTTGTTAATATTTTGAATTATATTTTATTTATGAATTGAATTAAATGTTATTTACATATTTTCTGTTCTTGTTTTTGTTGGTTTTGTTTAGAAAATATGTAAATGGTCTTCATCTAAATTATTTTAGTACTTAAACTAGGGCTGTCAAAAAATTAATCGCATCCAAAATAAAAGTTTGTGTTTACATAATATATGTGGGTGCACTGTGTATAATTACATATATATATATATATATATATATATATATATTAGGGCTGTCAAAATGATTCATCGCGATTAATCGCATCCAAAATAAAAGTTTGTGTTTACATAATATATGTGGGGGCACTGTGTATAATTATTATATATATAAAAAACACACATGCATGTATATTTAAGAAAAAAATATTATTTATATGTAAAATATTTATATATAAATTATATATAAATTATATACAGAATATACATGAAAATATTTCTTAAATATATACAAGCATGTGTGTGTATTATATATATATATATATATATATATATATATATATATATATATATATATATATATAATAATTTTACACAGCGCCCCCACATATATTATGTAAACAGTAAACACAAACTTTAATTTTGGATGCGATTAATCGCGATTAATCGTTTTGACAGCCCTAATATATATATATATATATATATATACACACACACACACACACACACACACACATATATAAATACACACACATGCTTGTATATATTTAAGAAATATTTTCATGTATATACTGTATATAGATTTATATTACATATCAATATAAATATTTCATATATAAATAATATTTTTTTTCTTATATATAGATGCATATAGATTTATATTTATTTATATTACATATAAATATTTTATATATAAATAATTTTTTTTTTCTTAAATATATATATATATATATATATATAGATAGATAGATAGATAGATAGATAGATAGATAGATAGATAGATAGATAGATAGATAGATAGATAGATAGATAGAGAGAGAGAGAGAGAGAGAGAGAGAGAGATAGATAGATAGATAGATAGATAGATAGATAGATAGATAGATAGATAGATAGATAGATAGATAGATAGATAGATAGATAGATAGATAGATAGATAGATAGATAGATAGATAGATAGATAGATAGATAGATAGATGTGTGTGTGTATACAGTGCACCCACATATATTATGTAAACACGAAAAAACAAACATTTAGGACAGATTCGGGAACATTGAGGATTAAAAATGATATAATTTTCCTTTTGGTGTAAGGCTTTTCTTTATTATGTTTTTCTCTCATTGAGGTGATTTAGAGAGTCGCTATGGAGAAAGACGCGTGTGTGCGTGCGCGTGTGTGTGTGTCATGAACAGAGAAGACTGTTGTTTCAAGACCTTCACTGAAAAACAGATCAATGGGTAAATTTAGTCCAGCTGTTGCTACGGCAGCTCACAAGATTCAGACCCAAGACTCATATGCTTCACTCATATCTGTATACAACAAACTACTTCGTTTTCATAAATTAGTGTCTCTTATGAGTATCAGCCGACTTTGTGCAGTCAAGGCTATTGATTAAAGGCAATGATGACGAGGACCTTGATGTTCAATAACACAACCTCTTCAAAATCAGATGCTAGGATGATTTCAGCTCAACTGGAGCACTAACTGGAGCATACTAACATACTGTGCATGCTTTTTTGTAGTATGCAGTTCAAGGTATGCAAATTCTTTTTGCATTGATGACCTAATCTGTAGTACACAACCAGATGCAATATATCATATCCCACAATGCAATATACTTGACTCATTCAAATAGAAGCTAAACTGGGTCGTCTAAAATAATAAATGGCACGCCGCTCGCTGCATTAAACATGCAAAGTAATGAGGTCAAGAGATGACAATGGGGCAAACTAGTGTTTGAAATGCATTGCAAGCAACATACGGTTTCACACACTATCTAATATGTGCTGTGTCTTACCGGCTGGTGCTCTCTTTGGGCAGTATGTAGGAGAGTTCAGCGCCTGCACTGCTCTCTAGAGTGGCATCGGGCACATACATGTGGACTAGACGGGTGATCTCAGACACGTTACAAAATGCGTCTTTTACGATGACCATGTGGTAACCAGCACCTGAGAGAAGTACAAGAGGATAGGGTTAGATTTTAGTCATCTCGATAGATACACATAAAGACACAATAATGTTACGGAGCGAACTTGTCAATCATCTTGATGAGTGATGCAGAGGAAATGCTTGCCATTAAAGGGATACTCCACTTTTTTTGGAAATAGGCTCATTTTACCACTCCCTCAAGAGTTAAACAGTGGAGTGTTACCGTTTTCTAATCCATTTAGCCGATTTTCAGATATTTAGAGGAATATCAGTAACCAGACAGTTTCTGGTCTCATTGACTTCCATAGTATATTTTTTTCCTTCTATGGAAGTCAATGAGACCAAAAACTGTCTGGTTACTGATATTCTTCTAAATATCAGAAAACCGACTAAATGGATTAGAAAACGGTAAAACTCAACTGTTTAACTCTTGAGGGAGTTGTAAAATGATAGCCTGGATGCCAGCCCGAACTCCGCCCACAACATTTTTTGGACGGGAAGTTCGGTCTGGACTCGATCCATTGAGGAGAAATTAAGATTGGTTCAGAAATCATCGGGCCAATCAAATTGCCAGGGCGGGCTTTATACGATGATTGACAGGTGGTCTTCAGTAACGTAATCCTCACGTCGTCAAAGAGCGCTCGTCAAAGATGACTGCAGCTGGAGAATTGAGATGTATAGATTCCAATGTCGCGTCTTTTGTAAAATAAATCGACAGCGCATTCATTTAATAAACAAACAGAGAACTGCAATCAAGGCATTTGTCGATCGGAAATATATTTTTGGCGTCCTTCCTACATGATTCGGGAAAAGCTTAACTTATCAGCTGGCTCTGACTGTCGATAAGAAGATGGGACGTAATGAAAAGCCTGTAGTCGTTGTGGTTTCTCTTTTGGTGGCACTCATGGAGAAGTAAGTGAAAGAAGCAACACTCGTAATTTAACTTCTAAAATAAATAAAGTAGGCTACGTTCTGTATTTGAAAACTGCGCTATGCAAAGGAGTTTGAGTTGTCTGATTGGTTGGTAGGTCTACCGACTATCCAATTGAGTGCAGAGGGTTTTTTTTTGTCCTGGTTCGGTTACAACACGCCTCATAATTAAAGCTCAATTGAGTGGTTTCAGACTCATATTCTTTCTTGAATATGAGTATGACGAAGTCAGGCTAGTAAAATGAGCCTATTTCCAAAAAAAGTGGAGTATCCCTTTAAGTGGTTTTTGGTACACTTTAAAATGTTGCCTTGTAAAAGCTAACCAAAACAAAAAAGGAAATGCAACATTGTAACAAATTAAGTCGCTGTTTCAGAACAAAGCAAACAATCTACAGGTCTGAAAACGCCCTTCTTGAAAAACGCCAAGAAGATTGCCATCTTGAAAACGCGATATTGAACTTTGCGAATGTACAGAGTGTCAATCATTTTCCTCAATGCAGTGCCAATCATTTGCGTGCCTTTTCCTACTAGAGCCAGACCAAATATATGGGCAGGCCGATATTATCGGCCGATATTAGGCATTTTCTAAACTATCGGTATCAGCAGTTATAATAGCCGATAAATGAATATTTCAAAAATAAAATAAAAACGGACGAAACACGCTTCAACCATGTCATGAGTGTTGTCAAAAAGTGCAGGTAAAGGGATAAGCAAGCGGACATTGTAATTATAAGGTAGCTTATAACTATAAGGCAATGTAGGGACTAATTATTATTTTATTTATCAGAACTTTCATATATTTTGATGTTCCTCTGTTCTGTTGAGACAATAGAAACACGTTTCTTTTTAAAATGCATTATCATATTATTTTAGTTAAAACTCATAAATAACTACAAATAACTAATGTTCGGGAAATCTGTTAATATTTTGTTGTGCGTTTCTGAAATAATAATAATACTATCGGCCGATATATCGGAATATCGGATTTAAAAAAAAACAACAAATATTTGTATCGGTATCGGCCCTCAAAATCCTTTATCGGTCAGGCTCTTCTAGCAATCGAGAGCTAAAATGCTCATACTTATGCTCAACAACATTTTAATGCATAAACATCTTGTGTCAGCCTCTTTTTGTTCCCCTTGTGATCTTGCCGCGCTCTCACCGTATTTGTTCTTGAGGAAGAGCGGCGAGCCGCAGCACTGGAGCTCCCCGCTAGCCATGATGGCGATGCGATCTCCCAGCAGGTCGGCCTCGTCCATGAAGTGTGTGGTGAGCAGGATGGTACGTCCCCGTTTCTCGCCCTGAAGCAGGTCCCGGGTGGCCCGCCGGGCTGAGGGGTCCATTCCTGAGGTGGGCTCGTCCAACATCACCACCTACAGGGAAACAATGGGTTTCGGTAGGATTTGAGTGGCTAATGCTAATAGGAAACCTTTCCTCATCTCACTTATATAACTAGCATTACTAGGGATGCACCGAAATGAAAATTCTTGGCCGAAACCGAAAACCGATAAAGAGGAAACCAAGGCCGAAAACCGAAAACCGAAACACCGAAATAATGCCAATTATTAGTATCATTGCATTTATGGCTATGACTGTGTACAAACTTTACTAAAATCAAGGCATTGCAATTGCATAAATTAATATAACATTTTCAAAGAATAAATCAATTACAAACTATGCAAATATTTATTATGCAAAATGCACAGTATAAAATAAAATTCAAACTAAAATGTTTAACTTGGCCCCACTCATGTGTACACTAAATAATAATCTACTGGCCTGCAGAAAGGTTTTAAAATGAAATGTTCTCTCAAAAACAAAGCCGAGTGCAAACCTCTCATCACACCAGCACCCAGTTTGCACGTCTAAATTAGTTACACTTTAAAAATTTAGCATACAACAGCATAAAAGCCTTTTTTTAATGAACAATGGTCCATGTTTAATACAAATGTACATGAAACTTAATGAAACTTGTTTAGTGAATGTAGAAAATATTTAAGAGAGCATTAATTTAGTTCTATACATACATACATACATGTTCCCAATTCCCATACATATTTTTTTGTGATGTCACAAGTAATAATCTCAGGGTTTACTGGGTTTTACATGATTATTTTAGTATTGGTGGCGGAATACTAAAAGAAATAAACATTGTCATGTGTTTATCTTTCTTCTTCTCACAGATTCCTAATGGTTAGAGGACAGTTTTGAGTCGTCCACTGTCGTTTCAAGGAATAGTACAACGGAGAGCGCGTCAAGTATAAACGCCTCGACCGTTTGGAGCGGTGCGCGCGCTGTCTGTGGAGACTCGCGCTGCCTTGTTTATACTTTCGCCTGCCTGCCTCCGTAGCGAAAGTCTCCACAGACAGCGCGTGCACCGCTCTTGACCCGCACGCAACCGGAGTGGTCGTCATGGCGGCGCGCATTGTTTAGAGCAGATATAGGTGGATAAACAAGGCTTCCGTCTCCTCGCGGCTTCAGATACACTGAAATGGGTCCACACCTCAGACACGTTGCTTCAGACAAGCACGTGCGGCTCGCGGTTTCTGTTTGCGTCATCACAATATTTCGGCCGTATTGTTTCGGTGATAAAAGTCTTTCGGCACTTTTGGGCCATTTTCGGCCGAAAATTTTCGGCGGCCGAATATTCGGTGCATCCCTAAGCATTACCATGCTAAGTAGCATAAACCAACCTGGATAAACAACACAAATGCAATGTAACAAAAGTATTTGCTAAATATAAAATGTCTGAACTGCAGTGGTTTAAACTGACCTTTGAGTCTCCGATTAAAGCAATGCCGATGGAAAGCTTCCTCTTCATCCCACCAGAGAGGGTCTTGGATGGCGCATTACGCTTATCCTCCAAATTAAGGATCCGAAGGATGCGGTCGACCTCATCGGGGATCTTTTCGCGAGGGTAACCCTTCAGCTGAAGAGAAGAAACAGGCTATGTAAAGATCCATCTCACGGTCTAAAAGTCCCATTCATTTTCTCCATTTGGAAATGGATTTTTAACGATAATTTATACTAACTGTTAAAAACAGACCTAATGTGAGCAATGAAGCTAATCGATGGTATATGCTTTTCTCTAAGCCACCAACTATCACATCATGTTCTAAGTCGTCATGAAATCAAAATTTACTGTATTTACTTTGTTGTTAGCGCAAATCATTAGTCATGAGGTGAACAAATCCATTTGTAAATTAATCTGTGATCAAAATCTAAACATTTGCTTCTGCTCTAGAATGGTGTTTATGGTGTTTATCTTTGGTGAAGTCAGTTTGACGGCTTGGGTTGAATATCCTTAACCACTCCTCTCTAAGGACGTGTGTCCACCAAAGCGTTTTTCCACGCGCCTGGCGTATATTTTCAATTATGTTCAAAGGGAGCGCCGCGTTTTTTAAACCCCATGAGCGTAACGAGGCGCTGAGCGTTTTTTTCACGCTGAAGCGCAGAGTGCCCAGCGTTTTTTAACTGGTCGCCGAGAGTTGAAAAATGTTCAACTTTTGGTGAAACGCAGCGCTCATCACGGTCACCCAGCCGTCCAATCACAGTAGAGGAGGGGCGGGGCTAATATCACACTGACCAACTGTCACAACATTCTTTCTGTACAACGACATCAACCAGCAGAACTAACCGAACAAAATGGATGAAAAATAAATTTAGTATGAAACAAATTATCTGTGAAATCAAAAAGTAAACCGTGCAGCGGATATTCTATATCATAGCAACGGAACGTCTCAACTGAAAACAACGCTGCGCTGCAAAAATGCTCTCAAGCGCCCACAGATTGGCTAAAATCGCTTTGGTGGACACACAGCGTAACCGTCAGTCTGCTACGGGCAATGGATGGAGAGGGGGAGGGCTAAAGTAAACCCCTTCACTTGGAAATGCGTCACAACACTAGAGAAAAGTCGGTTTCAATTTCCAGTTAGGAGTGGAATTCCTGTCAAAAACTACATTACCCATAATTCTGTAAAGAAATCCACCAGTCAGAGACTAGTGACACACAAAATCACTTTAAAAGAGCCCCGCCCACACTACCATGAAGCACTGCTCTCATGACGTAAACGAATCAGCCTCCTGATGCTTTCAAACCACTTGATTATGCATGTATATTTTGCAATACACATAATACATGTTGTTTCTGTGTACTATTGCTGCGTTCAAGTCCTCCTGGGAAGTTCGTACGTACGAACGTTTTACGTATGAACGTGGGGAGTCGTGTTTACGACATAAGGCCCGTTCAAGTCAGTTTCGTCGGAGCAAAATGTACGATGTACCTTCTTTTAATGAATTACACGAAAATACAGCAAGGTTTATTTTTAAAGGTTAAAGTTTAAAGTTAAAGTTTAACTCTACTAATAAAAAAATGAAGAACAAAGAATGCGCATCAGGTGTGTTTTTCTTCTTATGTTTTTTATTAGCTTATGAAGCCAATGTAAACTCTATCATTAATTTTTATATTATATTATAACGATATCATATTTTGTGCAGAGAGCTTGCTTTATAAATGAAAAATCCTTACAATGTCAATGAGTAAACATTGAAATTCAATTAAAATTTACCGTCAACAGACGTTGAATGAACGTTTCTCGATGACACGCCCCCAACTCGTACAGATCGGGTCTTAAAGAAAATCCCGAGCTCCCCACTGGTATTTACGACATTGTGGTGGCGTTCAACTCTTAATTATGATCTATACGAGATGACTTGAACGCAACAATAGTCAAATTAAATTAAACATTAAATTAACAGCTTTATAGATTTTGGTTAGGTTTGTGACAGTTCGAATTTAAGTTAATTAAGAAAAAAACAATTGTGTAGGAGATTTGGACAGGAAAAATGGATAACAAATGGGCAATCACAGAGAGTTAGGCATCTTATAGACATCCTCGATTACTCTGTCTACCTGTGTGTAGAAGAGCAGGTGTTCTCGGACGGTGAGGTTGTCGAAGAGCACGTCGTGCTGCGGACAAAGACCCAGGCTGCGGCGGATCAGAGCCATATCCTGACATATGTCATAACCGTTAATGTACGCACGGCCGCTGCTGGGTGGGAAAAGGCCTGGGAATGAGGAAAGAAAGGGAATTTGAACAATGCAAATAAGCAATCTACTCTGACTGACCTCCGTTAACCCTGTTTACAGCAGGGAGCTGCGAAGAGATTGATAAGAACTGAAGAACTGATAAGAATGCAAATGTGTAGCTTGAAATGCAATGTAAAAGTGCCAGCCAAATGGATTAATGTAAATGCAAAGAGATAACCCTTAGCTTGACTAAGCACCAATGTGTGTGATCTGAGGGCTTTATTTAGCTTTATATGTGGATGTAAAGACTTCTGCAAGTTGTAATGGATTAAGAAAAACATACACTCTAAAAAATGCCGGGTTGTTTTAACCCAACGTTGGGTCAAATATGGACAAACCTGAAATGTTGGGTTAAAAATGTAATGTAAAAATTTAACCCAACTGCTGGGTTAGTCCATATTTGACCCAACGTTGGGTTAAAACAACCCAGCATTTTTTAGAGTGTACACTTGGTTGTAGCCTATAAGCTATAGACAGAGTAACAAAAGTACTTACACTTTTTGGGTACCGATATATTTTTTAAAAACGATATGTAGTGAAACATTTCTTTTAGCTAGTTACAAGCTCCTCATACTTTTCAAAGTAAAATAAAAGCTAGGCTAGAAAAATTAGCTAAACTGTGATATATTTCAATTAGGGCTGTCAAAACGATTAATCGCGATTAATCACATCCAAAATAAACAGGGTTTCTGCAGGTTTCACAAAGTCAAATTTAAAACTTTTTAAGACTTTTTTTAAGACCATTATGAATGAAATTTAAGACCTATATCACGATAAAAAAAAAAAAAAACATACAAAGGAAACGCGTAATGAGTCTCTTAAAAGCAAAATCCAAATCAGCAAAATCGGTTCCTAAATTCAGATATTTCAAGCCAAGTATCGCTAAACTTCCACGTCCCCATAGCTGAATAAAATCCATTTTATGTCTGTCTGTGGTATCTGAGATACCTGCCAAACCTCAAAACTGATTGGCTGTTGCATGTTGGTCTATTTTGTAGTTGTAATACAGCGAATTAAGAACTACAACTACGTAATATATATATAAAAAAAAAAAAAAAAATTCCAAAGCGCTGCGGGAGCATTTCAATGAGATTTACATGGACATAGGAAAATTAAGACCCATTTAAAAAGATTTATGACCTAGAACACAATACTTCAGAAAATTTAAGACTTTTTAAGGTCTTAAATTGTGATTTTGAAATTTTAGACTTTTTAAGACTTTTTAAGACCCCGCGGAAACCCTGATAAAAGTTTGTGTTTATATAATATATGTGGGTGCACTGTGTATGATTATTTTGTATATATATATATAAAAACACACATGCATGTATATTTAAGAAAAAAAATATTATTTATATATAAAATATTATTTATATAATATAAATTATATATAAATCCATATACAGAATATACATGAAAATATTTCTTAAATATATATACAAGCATGTGTGTGTATTTATATATCTAAAATAATTATACACACTACGCCCACATATATTATGTAAACACAAACTTTTATTTTGGATGCGATTAATCGCGATTAATCGTTTTGACAGCCCTAATTTAAATATTACATAAATTTACTGTTTAGAAAACGTATGTAGCTACTTTTTGTTAGTAGCTTGTAATGTATTTCTTTTAACAGGACAAAGTCATTTAAATTATCATCATTATATGATTCAGTTAAAAAAAGAGCTGTTTTATCTGCACTAAGATTTACACTAAACACTATTAAACCTAAAATACAACTCCTTAATTCAACTAAATCATAAAAGTTGACCTTAGTAAACAGCTATCCCACTACAAAACAGATAATGAACAATGCCTTGCAGGATGTTCAAAGAACACAATATAGATATGATTCAAATGAATCATTTACTGAACCATTCAAATGAACTGACTCACTAAAAAGAATCACATTTCCTAAAGCAATTTGAGAGTGACAGTCACACAACTAAAAAAAAAACATAGCTAAAGTAAATGAAACATAAATTTCTGTGTTCTCACCTGTCAGCATTGATAGTGTGGTCGTCTTGCCCGCTCCGTTGTGACCCAGCAAGACGGTGATCTGGCCTTCGAACATGTTGAGCGTTAAATCTCTTACCGCCTCCTTGGTCTTATTGCCCACTTTGAAAACCTGCGACACAATGATCCACATGTTTACCTTCTCCAACCGTTTCAAGAGGAAAATCCATGTCTGTGTCACACTGACCTTGTGCACAAACAGAGTCTGCCATCTGTCCCCTGTGAATCTAATAATATTAATGCAAATCACGGAGCATCAGATACCTTCGCCAAATGTTTGATCTTGACCCCCGAGACCAGTCCAGCTGGCTCCTCTTCGATAAATTCCCCCTTCGTCGCCTTCTCGGCTTCCTCGTCATCCTCCTTCTCCTTCAGAAAGGCCACGCGAGGGCTGCTGCACCAGTACGAGGGCTGAGGGCAAATGAGGAGGTGAAACATTTGACAACCCCTTATTTTATTCCTTAAATTTTATTAAAAATGGCAAAAAGTTTTCACGCTAGAAGTTTAATCACATAATGTTTTCTCTCATTATCAAGAGGAAATGTTAAAATGACCATATGTCCAAAGGTGTGGTCATAGTAGCAACATTTTGGATAAACATGGCAAAAAAAGGTCTATCATCAATACTGAAGCGGTGTATGAAGCACAGCTCACACAGAAGTCACTTTTAGCCCCTTAGCGGTCACCCCCCTTTTTGAGAATGGGGGTTAAAATGCACTATTCGAACTCAAATGGTTGTAATTTAAGAATGCGAAAATATACCCAAGTTTGGTCTTGTTTTAAAGAAAACACTCAGCAGAATACTGCTGAAGTGAAAACACTTCAAAAAATGAAAGTATGAAAAAGTTATGGAAGTTTAAATTTACAGTAAATCAAATATACTGTACTATATATTTGTTATTTTATATAAAATATATATTTTACAAAATATTTTTCACTCTAAAATTTCTATAAAATCAAAGCCATAAATCTTATCAAGTTGTGTTCCAAATTTGAAGTTGATATCACAAAAACTGAAGTTCCCATGAGATTTTGTTTAGGCGTAGTACCAAAAATAGCCACCGGGTACCATTGAGTTCCATTGAATTTAGTTCTATACATTCTGCCTTAACAAATTTATACATTTCTGTCCAAATATCAATTCTGTCACAAAATTTGGAACCTTGAGACTCTGACCTTTCTGGCAATATCAGTTTTGTCAAGATTAGAAAAGGTTTTGATCACAAATTATGAAATATAATGACGCCCAAAAGGGGAGGAGCCAGATAAAATAAGTACCGTTTCTATGGTAACGCAACGTTCAACTATAAAACAGTTTTCACACGATGAATTCTGAGTTTATAAGCTTTCAAATGATACTTAATTTGTGATAACTACTAAAATATGTGATATAATAAAAAAGCGATAAAAAATAATATTATATTTTAAAGGATAATAAATATGATCATTTTTAGAGGATAATATTATACTATATTTTTTAATTTTTATTGAAAAATACTACATTATATGTTTTATTATGAAATTTTAGCATAAAAACAGAAGTTTCAATGATTAAAAGTGGGTGCATCGACTTTTTGTGACAAAGGTCAAAACTCCTGTTATGATGCAGATTTTTTGAGGTGCACTCTCGTCATAAATTCATCAGTTACTCTTCCTACATAATTTTTAACACAAAACAGGGGTAGAATATCTATTTAGAAGTCTTAGACCTTTCCAATGATATATAATTTGTCATAATTAGATTAGGGTTTAAGAGAAATATAGTGAAGTAAAGTTAGGCGTCCAGGTACCGGGATGGTGACAGTTAAGGGGTTAAACATGAAGTGTTCTTTCAGACAATGTGGCCGTGAAATCTGTATGTGAATATAAATCTCACACTCATGAGAAATGCTATTATTCCTACTGAAATTACTGGATTCTGTTCATAAAAATCACTAAAATTTAGTAATTGTGGCAGATTTTCTTCACCAATTTGATTGAAAATTGTAGCAAAACATGCTTAAACCAGCCTAAGCTGGTCTTCATTGGTTTAAGACGTTCTCCTAGCCTTAAACTGGTTGGAAAGTGTCCCAAACTACTCTAAACCAGTGAGTCTCAACCTTTTTAGACTCCTAGGACCGCCTATTTAAAAGCCAGTTGTTCGTTTTTTACTGGATAAGGTTTTTTATATAAATTTTATTTTCTCATAAATTATACATGATAAAATAAACAAATGACATGACTAAAATTATTTACTCATATGTCAGTGTCCCCAGTGGAAACCCAATTATTTTCCTAGAAAGTAGAAAAACCCTGTTATAAGAAAATTAAAAATGGCTCAAACAAGAAATATCTTGAATTTTAGTGGTTTTATCTCATGTTAATGCTTGTTTTGTCTTGTATCAAATCATTTGGAAGGCTTACCAATGAATAACCACTGCTCCAATAGACCAGGCGGGACACATGTAATTTAAAAAAATTTACATCTCTACAAGGTACAACATTTGAGGAGACATTCGTCATGTCTGTAGAATGAACTGTGGGAGTTCAAAAGTGTCAAAGTTCAAATCCCTAGCATGAACAACAGCAATAGAGACTGCGTTACATGAAGTCATTTGAGTCTAAACGTGTTTGACATCCAGACAGTCATAGGTGTGACCCAGAAGGCCATTGTTCCCTATCACTTTCACTCTGGCTGGGTCTATATTACCGGCCCGTTGATAAGCCAGTCTGCAAACACAGGCACTGACGCTGCGGTTGTCCTACATAAACAATAGCTCTGAGTCGCTGCTCTTTGGACCCTCCCTCTTCACACCCTACAGTAAATCCTGTACGTCAGGAGATAAGGTTGTGCGCGCACTTCCTAGCTGTCTTGATGACATAAGCAAGGTTTTCCTGCCGGGACCAAATACTTCCTGTCTTTTAAGGGTTTCTCTTCAAGGCACTCCAGTTGAGCACATGCTGGTTCTCAATCACTCAGACTTTAAAAACTTCCAATAGGTCGCAAGGGCGTAAATGTATGGAAGCTTTACTCCGTCATAGAATGAAAAATATAAAAGGTATTTGCGACTTTTTATCTCACAATTGCGAGTTTACTTCCCGCAATTCTGACATGATTTCTCAGAATTGCGATGGAAAGTCAGAATTGCGTGATATAAAGTCGCAATTGCGAGATATAAAGTCAGAATTGCGAGATATAAAGTCGGAATTGCGAGATATTAAGTCAGAATTGCGAGATATAAAGTCAGAATTGTGAGTTATAAAGTCAGAATTGCGAGATATAAAGTCAGAATTGCGAGATATAAAGTCAGAATTGCGATGGAAAGTCAGAATTGCGTGATATAAAGTCGGAATTGCGAAATATTAAGTCAGACTTGCGAGATATAAAGTCAGAATTGTGAGTTATAAAGTCAGAATTGCAAGATATAAAGTCGGAATTGCGTGATATAAAGTCACAATTGCGAGATATAAAGTCGCAATTGCGAGATATAAAGTCAGAATTGCGATGGAAAGTCGGAATTGCGAGATATAAAGTCAGAATTGTGAGTTATAAAGTCAGAATTGCAAGATATAAAGTCGGAATTGCGTGATATAAAGTCACAATTGCGAGATATAAAGTCGCAATTGCGAGATATAAAGTCAGAATTGCGATGGAAAGTCGGAATTGCGAGATATTAAGTCAGAATTGCGAGATATAAAGTCGGAATTGCGAGATATAAAGTTGGAATTGCTAGATACAAAGTCACAATTGCGAGATGTAAAGTCGGAATTGCGAGATATAAAGTCAGAATTGCGTGATATAAAGTCGGAATTGCGTGATATAAAGTCAGAATTGCGTGATATAAAGTCGCAATTGCGAGATATAAAGTCGGAATTGCGAGACATAGTCAGAATTGTGAGTTATAAAGTCAGAATTGCTGATACAAAGTCGCAATTGCGTGTTATAAAGTCAGAATTGCTAGATATAAAGTCAGAATTGCGTGATATAAAGTCGGAATTGTGAGATATAAAGTCAGAATTGCGAGATATAAAGTCAAAATTGCGAGATATAAAGTCGGAATTGCTAGATGCAAAGTTGCAATTGCGTGTTATAAAGTCAGAAATACATGATATAAAGTCAGAATTGTGAAATATAAAGTTAGAATTGGGTGATATAAAGTCGGAATTGCGAGATATAAAGTCAGAGTTGCGAGATATAAAGTCGAAATTGCGAGATATTAAGTCAGAATTGCGAGACAAAGTCAGAATTGCGAGATATACAGTCGGAATTGCGTGATATTAAGTCACAACTGCGAGATATGGTCGGAATTGTGAGTTATAAGGTCGGCATTGCTAGATACAAAGTCGCAATTGCGAGATATAAAGTCAGAATTGCGTGACAAAGTCGCAATTGCGAGATATAAAGTCGGAATTGTGAGTTATAAAGTGGGAATTGTGAGTTATAAAGTCGGAATTGCAAGACACAGTCGCAATTGCGAGATATTAAGTCAGAATTGCGAGATATAAAGTCAAAATTGTGAGTTATAAAGTCGGAATTGCGAGATATAAAGTCAAAATTGTGAGTTATAAAGTCGGAATTGCTAAATACAAAGTCGCAATTGCGTGTTATAAAGTCAGAAATACATGATATAAAGTCAGAATTGTGAGATATAAAATAAGAATTGTAAGATTTAAACTATACTGAGGGGGAAAAAAGTTCGTTTTTTTCCCCTTTAGAATTGGCCTGATAACTCGCAAATGCGAGTTTATATCTCACAATTCTGAGAAAAGATGTCAGAATTTCCGCCTATGCACGGGTCAACCGCTAACCACTGAGACAAGTTCACAAGGCCAAAGTAAGACTGTTTTGACCATAGTTTCACAAGAACACCTACTCATGTGATGAGCGCGAGGAAGTTTGAGGATTGAGGAAATAATCAATGCACTGCAATCACTGAGAAATAGCAAGACTTTTGACTACATTATTAAAAACGGAAGTGCATGGTTCCAGTGAAGAACCTTTAACATCCATGGAACCTTTCCATTCCACAAAAGATTCTTTACAGAGATTTTTTTAAATGTTTTTCAGATCAATGGTGTTAGTTTTGTCCATTATAAAGCCTGATTTGTTCCTTGCTATTGGGATGAAATTTATATTCTTAATTATTTTCATAAGAACGATCAGATTTGATCCGAAATTCCTTCTTAAAGGGATAGTTAGCCCAAAAATGAAACTAACAAGGACTTTCAATAGAGAGGGAGAAACCTCTTTTATTAAATATCTTAATGAACCAAAGTCCTATGGGTTTGGAATGACATGAGGGTGAGTAAATGATCCTTATTGGGTGAACTGTCCCTTTAAGAACTTATTAGAATTAGAATCCAGCCCAAGGTCTTCAATGCAGCTTATAGTGACCAACAATCTGCGTATATGAAGTACATACCAATATGAAGAAGTACCATGGAAGAGGGACGCCATACTCTCCCGGAAACACCGCTTCCACGTACCAGGCGACCAGACCGTACAGCACAGCGTCCAGCAGCAGCAGTCCGATCACCTGGGCCAGAGAGAAGTCATCGTCCACCGTTACTGGATCAAAGAGGTTATGCCACTGGATGCCCGTCCCTGAGGACCACATGAGACATGAGCTTCAGCTTTAAGTGCGCGGCAGCTTTATTAGAGCAACTATAGTGTCAGTCTTAGCCCTGACCTTTGCCCTCAAACATGCCGATCAGCTGGGCTCCCATGGCCATGGCCACATTGGAGATGAGGCAGGCGGAGACTTTCTGGGCGTGCGACATCAGGTCATAGTGAGGCCACAGGAAGACATAAGGCAGGTAGCTCAGGAAGTAGAGGAAGCCTCCTGCGGCTGCCGCCACATTCGCTATGGGAGAGAGTAACGGCGAAATTAGGTTTTGCTTAGGAATTTATGAAAATATCACAAGAACGTGTTCAAGTCATGTGCACTGAAAAAAGAAACTATATTTTACTTTAAGATGCCTTTTTAAGATCTTTAAATTGTTTTGCATTGTGTTCTGACAATTAAACGAGCGAATGAACGAAATGACTCGAAAAAAGATTCATTCATTTTGATGAACGAGTTCGAACAGGAGAGTCACGAACGAGCATCACAGAACAGAGCAAGGCGACCATTTGAGCTTTTAAAACTTAAACTTTTTTATTTATTTTTTAAATGATTGCTCGTTTCTCTAGATAAGACCCTTATTCGTCGTCTGAAATCGTTTAAAGTCCTTTGAAGCAGCACTGAAACTCTCATTTGGACCTTGAACCGTTTGGTTCCCATTGAAGTCCATTATATGGAGAAAAATCCTGGAATGTTTTCATCAAAAACCTTAATTTCTTTTCAACTGAAGAAAGAATGACGTGGACATCTTGGATGACGTAAGTTATCAGCAAAAGTTTTTTTTTTTTTTTTTTTTTTTAAGTGAACTACTCCTTTAAGGCGAGACATGGCAGGCAAAAACAGTTTTTTTTTCACTGGTCAAGTTCACTGGTCTCACTGGTCACTGGTCAATGAGATTTTGGGATATTTGTCTTGAATAACATGTCTTCTTTCAGACTTGTGGTGAAAAAAAGTCTGAACTACACATTTAGGTCATTATTTTACTACACTTTGTCTGTTTGCGTCTGTAGATTTTTCATAAATTCTTCAAAAGTTGGCATTTTAAATCCTCCTGCTGCTCAGCGATCGCGATCTGCACCCTGTCATCACACACACCGTTAAAAAAGCTCTCTTTCTCCTGTTCAACGCTGTTGGATCCAAATATGGTCATTTCATTTTTACCAGCAGCCAATCGTGAAAGTAAAAGGAGGGATTTAACTCTAAATGCGCAATCTCAATGGCTGATGCTTAATCTTTAAAGCCCGTTTTCTCAAAATGACTTTTCTCTCATACTCCAAGTGCGAAATCTCCACTTCAGTAGCACCTATATACACCAAACTTTCCAGTTTTGTTCCTAGTTATATTATGAAGACATTTACAGAGGGATTTGTAAATATATTATTCCTAGCCAGATTTATATAACATTTTATTCCAAAAAACATGGCGAAAATCATTTTTTCATGGCTATTGGCAGTATTTTCTGATTTACAGGATAACAAAAGTAGATATCCATAAATCCCTCTGTAATTTTTCCCCCATCTAATATGTAAACACAATGAAATAATAATTTTGAACCTGTCTTTATCCAATACTCAGATTTCGTTTTTTAAAATATATGCAAATTAGGGCATATTTCATTAGATAATGCCTCATTTGCATATTTAAACATTAAATTACAGAAAACTTGTAATATATTTTTTTTCACATCTTAATGTATGTAATCAACTGGGAAAGTTTCATGGTGATATCTGCTAGTTAAAAAAACAACCCCATTCACCTGTAGTGTCTCGCCTTAAGCACCATAAAAATCCTCACACCGTAAAGCATTTAACTTCTTTCAATTATACACAATGTTGATTCTCTAAATAAAATTACTGTAATATAACAATTGATGGTCATTTAAATAAAGCCAACAAAACAAATACTACCATTATTCAAACACACTTTAATATTTAAATTGTACTTATTTTTATGGTTGGATCTTTTTTTAAACAAATTAAATAGAACTTCATTCTTTTTTTTCACATTATATTTAATATAAATAGAGAGAGAAAAGTATGGAAGCCTGTAAATATGTAGTACCAAAACAAATCTTGTCTTGTTCTAGAAATCACTCAAATATGCTGATTTGATGCTTTCATGAACCATGAAATATTTTTTCCAGGATTTTTTGATGAAGGGAAAGTTTATTTGAAATAGAAATCTTTTGTAACATTATAAATGTCTTTCGTTATGATAGTTTTTGGGTCAATGTGACCTGGACATTCTCCCTCACATACGGTGGAGATTGAAGGATGGACATGCGATGTGAATGAGTTCAAACCCCCGCCTTGAACATCCTTCCCTCCGACCCTCAACCAGCCACAAAGAGTGAACGAGAGAGAGAGAGGGGTGATGGGAGAAAAGATTGGCACTGCTGTTCAACAAATGGAAGAAAATGACACACCGGGCTATTTTTACATTCACATCTCAAAGGGACACAGCCTCTTCAGACTCAAAATTAAGTCATTTTGGGTTTGAATGGGACGTACAGGCAGAGCAGGACGTGTTGATTAAGGTTCATTTTCGGCCTCTCTAAACCCAAAAGACGTCAATTCTTTATATGCTTTTGAATGAAGGAGGTCGTTGAACCGCATAGATTCGATTTCAGAAGAAGAAAAAACAGCCAACCTGGCTCTACATCACATAAATCAGCTGTAGAAAAGCTCAACAATAAAACCTTTTCAAATCGTGACTGCATGATGAAGAGCGTCATAATGAAACAATCACACGTCATTCACAATAGACCAACGCCACTTTTGCGTCATCGAAGGGTAACGCCCCCTTTTGGGGGAAAACACCTCTATAGTTTCTATGGGAAAACAAACGGATTCCCATGAGAACAGAACTCGCACGAGATCTGCAAAGTTTCTTGATAGCAAAAATGGCACAAACTTAAAGAAGCTAACGTTACTGAATACGGGGTTACAGAGGTGTCCCTTTGAAATGGTCGAAAACTGAATTAATGACCCCACGCAGTGGCCAAATATGGACTATTCAGACATCTAACGTTACCACTATCTCGTGGAATCACCAAGTAAGTAGCCTTTTTTTCATTAACACTCACAGTATGACAAACTAGACGATGAATGGATCATATTTAACTTGATTTAAGCTATTGACATAGTCTAACAACGTAACGTTAGCTGCTAACAGCTTAGTCTTTCTAACTAGCTAACTTAGTCGACAACAAAAGTGTCAATAGCTTAAATCAAGTTAAATATGATCCAAATGACATGGCCTCATCGTCTAGAAGTTTGTCATACTGTGAGTGTGTAAATGACAAAAAATACATAAATAAAAAAGGCTACTTAACGTTACTTGGTGATTCCACGAGATAGTGTTAACGTTAGATGTCTGAATACTCCATATTTGGCCACTGCGTGGGGTCATTAATCCAGTTTTCGACCATTTCAAAGGAACACCTCTGTAACCCCGTATTCAGTAACGTTAGCTTCTTTAAGTTTGTGCCATTTTTGCCATCAATAAACTTTGCAGATCTAGTGCGAGTTCTGTTCTCATGGGAATCCGTTTGTTTTCCCATAGAAAGTATAGAGGTGTTTTCCCCCAAAAGGGGGCGTTACCCTTCGATGACGCAAAAGTAGCGTTGCCTTATACACTGATCCAGCTGACCAATCAGAGCACACCGAATATCTATTCAGAAGGAGGGGCTTCAGAGAGACAGAAACTAAACAGAGCGTTACTGACAAGACTGAGAAGAGAGGGGCTGCAGCAATGTTAAATGTATGAAAAAACATGTTTGTGGGAAAAATACCATCTTAAAGGGATACTCCACTTTTTTGGGAAATAGGCTCATTTTAGCACACCCTCAGAGTTAAACAGTTGAGTTTTAGCGTTTTCGAATCCATTCAGTCAAATTTCCGATACTTAGAAGAATATCAATAAACAGGCAGTTTCTGGTCTCATTGACTTCCATAGTAGGAAAAAAATATACTATGAAAGTCAATGAGACCAGAAACTGTCTGGTTACTGATATTCTTCTAAATATCAAAAAATCGGCTGAATACATTTGAAAACGGTAAAACTCAACTGTTTAACTCTGGGGGAGTGGTAAAATGAGCTTATTTTCAAAAAAAAGTGGAGCATCCCTTTAAAAACTGATTAAAGTGGCAGGTATACCAACAGCAATTTGATTGTATATTCTTTCTTCCAATCGGGATCAAAGGTTGACGCTTGATGTATCTAAATGGATCTCCTCTTAAAGCAGGTATACATATCTTATTATTAGCTCAACTGAGGGCCGCCGTGTACACAATGCGATGAAGTCCAGCCACGAGTTCTGCCTTTACTCACTAAAAGCATTTCGAGCATCAAAAAGGGTCAATAACTGCAACCTGAACATTTTCCCCAGCTGGTTACCTGCTTTTAGACAGCTTGTGGCTTTGTTTTGCAGAGAAAAGAAAAAGATAAGCAGTGAACGGACAATGGAGAGCTGATTTTCAAAAGCTTTATTCACGCAAAGTGTAAATGTAACAATGAGTACCATTATATACGTACTTAGACACCTTTTCTTGTTCTTTGTGCCAGTTCTACCATGACTTTCCTTTGATTATGAGGCTTTGTCTATTACACAGAAATAAGCCTGCTCGATTAAAAAACGCTGTGTGTGTGTGTGTGTGTGTGTGTGCAGATTAGCACTATAAATGTACAGCATCATTGTCCTACAGAGAATACAGCGTAATGACTACTACGTTCTGCGATAATAAGAGTAGATGGAGGACTCACCCCTGGAGAAGAACACACTGATCATGAAGCTGAAGTTAATGGTAGATACGGCAAAAACCATCAGGAAGAAAAACACCAGCGTGGGGTCACTGTAGGTCAGCACTGATCCGTTAGGACTCACCTGATCGAAAACAAGACGTATACGTTAGCTACATGTGACTGTTCGGCAAAACTAGCAAATAAAAAAGGAAACTAAAGATTGATGGGAATTAATTTTGATTCTGATGCCTGTTTTTCTTGATTTAGTGCATCTATTAGCAGTGCATTGCACTCCTTCAGTTACAATGTGGTATATAGAAACATCTCATGCCAGACATTTTTCTGCGGTGGAATTTGTTTTTATTGTATTTTAATTGTATTATGATTTTATTATGGACAAATTTGATATAATACATGCACATTACTAATTAAAGAAAACAACTTTATTGCCTAATTTTTGAGCTTTATACAAGTATTTATTTGAATTATAAATGTACATAACTTTCTTTGTATTAAGCGTGTTTCATATTGTATTAATTATTCCTATTTCTTACCTGCTAATTTAACAGATTTTTAGTTTTGCTTTTCTGTGAATTTAGTAAACAACGTTGGCTAACATGAAACAACTAACAATGAAATAGAATTCTAAAGCATTAATTAATCTTAGTTTATGTTAATCTCAATATTTACTAAAATCAAAAGTTGTATCTGCTATTGTTATTTAATGGACTTCTGTTGACATGATCTTACGACAGACAGTTTTATTAGCTTATAATCACAAAGATTCATAAATATTTAGGGATTCTTGTTGTATTTTTGAGGAGACAATTAACTTGTCTTAACTTTATATTACAATAACAACTTAAAAAAAGGGTCATATATATATATATATATATATATATATATATATATATATATATATATATATATATATATATATATATATATATATATATATATATATATATATATATATATATGACCCTTTTTTTAAGTTGTTAAAAAAAGGTGGGCCGTCAGGGCCAGCAAGGCCTTCTCTGCTGGCCTAAACATTATCAGAATCACTGACTTGCACTTTAATATATTTTTTCCATGAATGAGTATTAAATTATTCCCAATAGTTCGTTATTTTAATATCATAGCTTTTCTCTTGGTTGCGCTGCTTCCAGTAGTGTGTTTTTATGTTAGAGCTTGTATCCAATCATATTTCAGCCATCATGCGTTGCCGGGTAAATAAATCTGCCTGGAGGCCTTCAGAATCGACAGAGCGGGCGTCTGTAACTTAAAATGAATGCCGTTGCTTTAACCAATCAGATAATCCGTCAGATTTAATCAGCCAATCAGATTTCGCTTTGACTGCAGCGGGGCCATCTAGCTGGCATCTAGCAACGTCTGTATTTTCTCGTTCTTTGATTGGATGCTCAGAGCGCATAACGTTACTATCAGAGCCATAGCTGCGTACTATTACTAGTATCTGCATCTGTAGCGAACTGCTTAATCTAAATATTCCTGTAGATGTAATAGTTTTTAAACCCACAAATTAATGTTTATTTCCCTCCTCGACCCCCAGCAGAAAAAAATCCCTTATTCAGCCCGAGCTAAACGCAGATACGGAACTCTATTCGATCTCTCCGGGTAAAAACAGAACTGACTAATGTTAAGTTATACCACGAATGGTTCTAAAGGCAAAAGTCCCGGTGATCGCGTTGATTTTGTTCTAAACTCTGTGCGAGCATGGGGCAGCTGTACACATCGTCATGTTTTGCGGTGACTGTGTGTGCTTCTGTCGAGCAGGCACTCTCAGCCATAAAGTGAATTAAAACTGCTAGAAATATGACGAGACAGACACGACATTGTTGGAACTGAAACGCAGTTAGAACCTGTAGTCTTCTTGAGGAAAGAAATAAGGATGGATTCTGTGTAAAAATAATCTTGGTGAGTAATAGGCTTTTTTCCCCGTGGTGAATATGATTTTCTTCTTAATTTTTCTTATAAATTTATGATCGAAACTTTTTTTCAAACATGCATACTATTGTAACGTCTAAAAAGGGACTACCCTTGAACGACAACATAGGGGAGGCTCCGTTTCTGAACTTATAATCGGAACGCAAGAACCACTATACAAACGCACCAACCGAACTCACGCGCTCGTTTCTCGCGGCCTCTCCCGAACTCACCGCAATAATCCAATAACTGCCGGTGCAAAATAAAAACAACAATTATATAGAGAGTCTTTGCGCTGATACACTATTAAAAGTTACTAATTCAGGTAGGACAGAAGGCCTAAGTGAGAAATGCACGGCCCGCCACTGATATATATATATATGGCCGATATATCGGCCAGCATATCGGTATCGGCCGATATATGTTCATTTTTAATGTTATCGTTATCGGCCAGGTAAGAAAATGTGGCCGATATCTTAAAGCCGATAAATAATGTATTATTCCCTTCAGCTGTTGAACTTGTTGAGCACTGTTTATGTTTTTGATTTTCTTGAAATATTATTGAAATCTCTTTAAAAAAAATGAAAATATGGTTTGGTACAACATGTGCAGCGCAAATCTGTCATATCGTCAATAAAACACTATAATGAGAACATCATTATAATTGTGCGCATGGGATATGGATTTAATTGTGAGACTTTTGTTTTTGTAATCAGGCTCTCAAAATTAGATAAAAATTTGGACTTAAATTTATCGGCTGATGTAACGGTTCTCGGCTTTCAAATATAAAGAATTATTGGTTAACGTATCGGCCAAAATTTTCATATCGGTGCATCCCTATATATATAACCGATACCGATAATTGATAATATTAGGGCTGTCAAAGGATTAATCATGATTAATCACATCCAAAATAAAAAGTTTGTGTTTCCATAATATATGTGGGTGCACTGTGTATAATTATTTTGTATACATAAGAGTTCAGATGCAAAAGCCTCTAAATGCCATTTGAAATTTTCTTCTAAAATGACCATTTTTATCAAGCTTGTATATTTAAGTTCAGAAATTTCACTTAAATGACAATTAATAGGTAATCTTCATTGCCATTTAAGTGAAATTACTGAACTTAAATATACGAGCTTGATAAAAATGATCGTTTTAGAAGAAAATTTCAAATGGCATTTAGAGGCTTTTGCATCTGAACTCTTCTTATATATATATATATATATATATATATATATATATATATATACACACACATACATGCATGTATATTTAAGAAAAAAATATTATTTATATATAAAATCTTCATATTTATATTTAATATAAAACATGTATAAATCTATATACAGTATATACATGAAAATATTTCTTAAATATATATATATATATGCATGTGTGTGTATTTATATATATATATATATATAAAACAATTATACACAGTGCATACACAGTGCATCCACATATATTATGCAAACACAAACTTTTATTTTGAATGCGATTAATCCTTTGACAGCCCTAATATATATATATATATATATATATATATATATATATATACACATGTTAAACATGGGGGGCAAAACTGAATGCGTACTTAATCTTCTTTAAATACATCTTGCACAACATATACCAGTGGAAAAAAAAAACATTTTCAAGAAACATTCACAGAACTAAACATCACAGGGGGGAAGTGGTTCCAGTGTTTTTGTGGAACAAGTTGAGCTTGTTCTGAATATAAACTGGTTCTCAATTCTCAACCCTATAGTTTACTTGTCAATGAGTTTCTAGAAGCAGGTACTTTTGAAAGAACAGCTTGTATCACCAATGTGCCTCTGTTTACCTTGACACAGATGAGCACAGTCACAAAGAAGACGGAGATGGAAAGGAAGAGGAAAAACATGAGGAACCAGGCGCTCCAGTGCAACCAGTTACTGAGACCCATCATGCGCATGTACTCCTGCAACACACACAAGACCATTACAGCGTTAGTTCTCTCGCATCAAAACCAGCGTGATCTAGTTTCTTTCGACACACGTTCCTCACCTTCAGTTTCCTCTCCTTCTCCTGAACCACCGCGCGCACGATGTTCAGAGACGTGTAGGTGAAGCTGAGCACTAGCAGCAGGGGCAGCTGGTTCTGGATGGCCAGGATGAAGACGTCGTAGATGAACGCTGGGTAAGGGAAGCGGGAGAGCAGCACTTGCGTTTGCTTGAAGAGGGCCGCCGCAGTCGTGCTGTTGTAGGCCTTCATGATGGCCCGGTCCACCGCGTGCTGCACCTGCAGGAAACCCTCGCGGAAATAACCTGTCGAAGAGAAAGATACGGTCCATGATTGAATCAAATGAATGGAGATTTCTGTTAAAGGGATATTCTGAGCTCTGTTAAAGTTACACTCAATTGAGTGCCGAAGTGATGACGTCACTTTGTAGGACAACTCGGAAGTTAGCGTCGCATGGGTTCCCTTGATCGAAAAGCTATGCATTTTCCCCATTGACTTCAGTGTTGCCAAGTCCGTTTATTCTAAGCGACTTTGGGCTTGTTTTTCTGTCGCTTGCAAATAATGGGAGTCGCGGGTCGCATTTTTTTGGGGCTTGTTTCTAAAGTGTATTTGCTTATTTGGGCTTTTTCCCAGCTCGTTGCCAAGTAGATATTTTCTGTTATTTAAACGAGTTTGTCTTGCCTGTTTCCTCTCGCCATTTCCCCATTCAAAGAGTTTTTTTTTTCCCACCTATATCCTGCTTCTAATTGGCTCTGACCCAGATGGCAACGAGTACTAGCCAATCAGAGGCAGAGCTGGGCAATCGTTGTTGGTTTTTTTTTTTTTTATTTCTGGTTAGGATAACGTCAGTAAGTGACGTTAAAATGAAAATACATGCGAGTCTGGACCATCGCGACTGATACTGACTGGACTGTAGGAGAGATTTATATATTAATTATGTGTTAGATATTTTAGATATTATAATTTAATATCGTTTAACCCTTTAACTGTCACTCCCCCCTTTTTTCATGAAAATCACTATCCAACGCTAACTATCACTATCTAACCCTATCCAACAAGAATGCTTTGGAATATAAACCTATTTGGTCTTGTTTTAAAGAAGACATTTGCCAAATTATTTTTGAAGTGAAGTATTATAAAATTGAAGAAAGTGAAACAGAAAAAAAGTTATAAGTTTGAGTTTATGAAAATGAACAATGTAAAAATATAATTATTTCTATTTTATAATATATGCCATCCCGGTTTTCTTTCCATCAATTTTGCGGAGCGCGTCACAAAAATGAATTGAAACTCAGCGTATAAGCCAAGCTGTTTCGTCGCGTGCCATCTGAACTATTGTTTTTGTGCGTAAATCATCTCTTCTTCTACCGTGAAGGTTCGGGATGAATACATGTACCGTTACACCCCTACGACTACTTCACACTAGCTATGCGAACACACACACACGATTTAAAAATGCTAAATGCTCTTAAAAAATATCCCTCTTGTGTTCTTATTAGGGCTGTCAAACAATTAATCGCATCCAAAATAAAAATTAGTACATAATATATGTGGGTGCACTGTGTATAATTATTTTGTGTGTGTGGGTATATATATATATATATATATACACACACATATATGTATATTTAGGAAAAAAATTATTTATTCATTTGTTTATTTAAAATTTATTTATTTATAAATTTATTATTAAAATTACAGCTTGATCTCTGCTTCCACGACTCTTCCTGCTTCAGCGTCAGCCTAATTTTATTAAATTCTTTTTTTATTTTTTTAATAAAATTAGGGTGAATTTTTAATCATTTTAAAAATTATTTAAATTGTGTATATTTTTTTAATATATTAAATAAATTTATTTAAAAAAATATTTATATATAAAATATTTATATTAATATAAATTATATATAAATCTATATACAGTACATACATGAAAATATTTCTTAAATATATACAAGCATGTGTGTGTATTTATATACATAAAAAAAATTATACACACAGTGCACCCACATATATTATGTAAACACAAACTTGTATTTTGGATGCGATTAATCGTTTGACAGCCCTAGTTCTTATCGGTCAAAAATGACCAGCAATAGGAAATGAACGGGAAATATAAATAACCTATTTGTGGGGGGTACAATCTACAAATCAGACACAGCCAAAAAAACACATAGCAATGAAGGCGTTAAACTTATAAAAAAAACACCTATAATATTTATTTTGAGCTTCATATAGTCCCTATATCTCAAAAGGTTAGACACTCATTCAAAAGTCATACTTGAAGATCAAAAGTGATAAAAGCTCCGAGGTCTTTTGCACTTCCAGTATAAAGCAACTCATCGCAATTAAATGCAGATGAAAGGCTGACGCAGAAGCGGGAAGAGTCGTGGAAGCAGAGATCAAGCTGTAATTTGGAGGCACTGTACCAAAAATAGAGGTTGACAGCCATCAAAGATCAGACAGGACGCTAACGCAGCTAACGCTCATGATTAATAACAGACACGCTGCTGTCGGCAACACCATAGGCAGTCAGGCAAAGGGAATGCTAACCAACCAAATCACTTCCTAATCAATAGCTAGCGGGATCACGGGACGCCTCGGATACAGGAAGAGATTGTTAAAGAAGCAGAGAAGAGAGAACAGGCCGGTTTATCTCATCTGTTAACGATCACTGACTGTAAAGATGGTATCAAGTCTGTTCAAGGAAGAACGAATCACACATTAAGAAGTTTCCGGGTCTAATTTGCACGTCGTAGCTTTTTAATGTAATGGAGTTTTGTGGCTGTTAGCTTTGAAACATATTTTAATGCATAAAAAACTAACATTTAGCAAAAGTGCACAAGCATTTAGAGATTTAGCCTTGCAGGAAAAGGCATGTATTGACTCATTTTGTTAGTTTAACATAAAATCGATGACCTGTAAGTTGCTTATCCACGGAGATAATGAAAAATTATGTATTATGAAGGCCAGATAAGTAATTTGGCGAAGTCCATTTATAAAGAAAGGCTACACTGCTGCTCACATATACTGTATATTCAAACACGCTTGCCTGTATGCATGTGCACGCCATCAGTGTTTTCACAGATTCACGTTTTTGAAGTTCACACTGATGATAGCGTTTTACAAAATGCTTCAAAACTTCCAACCATTTCAAAGTTTGTGTTATCGAGCCACTAAACACCACTATCATGCAAATGAATGTCCAGAACGCATTGCAAGTTCTCTGTTTTCAGCTAAAACTGTGTCGTGTTAGCGCCCCCTAGGTTAATAACTTTGCTACGGAAGTGAATCAATCAAAAAACGTATTTTAGCTGGACAATAACTTTTTTAGAGCTGTTATAAAGCCCAAAACCTTCATTTCCTATCACTGTAAAGCTACTTTGAAACAATTCGAATTGTTAAAAGCGACTTGACTTGGGTTCGTGTTACTTCACCACCAACATTTCCCACAATGCATGAGTGCCGACTGACCTGGCGTGCCGCCGTGTGGCTCGTGTTGCTCTCTGGGCCCGGGCAGCTGGAACAGCGGGAACAGGCTGAGCGTGTGCCAGTCCAGGTCATTGTTGGGGTTGAACTCGGACTTCTCTCGGGCCGGAGCGTTTCGGGGGCTGTACGTGAAGCGCAGATGATAGCTGACCTGCCACACACGAGATCAAGCGTTATTTAGCATGTGGGTTGTGTGCAATGTGGCTTAAGAGTTCATCTATTACTCCTCTGTCTTGATTAACAGCATTTCAAGGAACTCTTATGGGCTTGAACCGGCAACCTTATGGTTACTACATCAGATAATATTGAATATTGCTCAATATATATTTCAGAGCACATACAACAGTTCATTTAACATTAAGAAAGCTGTGAGGGGTTCAATGGGTTCAATGTGTCTTTTGCTATAATGACAATTATTTTTAGGGCTGCTAAATGTGTATAAATATTCAGATTGTGATTATAAATATTATATATATATATATATATATATATATATATATAAGACAATTATATATATATATATATATATATATATATATATATATATATGAAGAGTTCAGATGCAAAAGCCTCTAAGCGCAATTTGAAATTTAGAAATTTTTCTAAAATGACCATTTTTATCAAACTTGTATATTTAAGTTCAGTAATTTCACTTAAATGGCAATGAAGATTACTTATTAATTTTCATTTAAGTGAAATTACTGAACTTAAATATACAAGTTTAAAAAGTTAAAAAAATAACTTAAATATACAAGTTAATAAAAAAATTGTTATTAATAATAATAAAATTTATCAACTATAAATTAATAATATAATATATATAATATAATCATTATGTTGTAAAATGTAACTATAAAATAAAGAAATTGAGTATTTATTTTAATAATATTATTATAATTATTCATATTGCTAAATCAAAAAATTAAACAAGATAAAACAAGATAAATTAAACAAGATAAATATTTCTGTTATGATGTTTAACTGTAAAATATCAAAATGGAGCATTTAATAATAATAATAATAATAGCAATTTAATAATAATAATAACAATAATAATAGCAATTACTAAATAAAAATGTTAAAAAAATGTTAAATAAAAATGTTAAAATATATTACAGAATATTTCACTGTAAAATAAGGACATTTAGTAATTATTTTATGAACAACAACAATAAGTATTATTATTATATAAAAATATTATAAAATGAAACATTTCTATAATAACATTTAACTGGAAAAAAGACTATTGTGTATATTATATAAAATATTTCATTATAACAATAATAACTATTATTATCATTACTATTATTACGGTACTAAATACAAATATTGTTGTAATAGGACTGTTGTAATATTTCAGTGTACCGGTAAATAAAGAAGTATTTTATACTAATTATTATAAGTATTATTATTGTTACTACAACTAAATATCAAAATAAGATATCTACCTGTTATAATTTTACCTGTAAATTTAAAGACAAACTGTGTTACTAATATAAAATTTTATCTGTTGTAAAATTTTACTGTAAAATAAAGATACTGAGTATTTAATAATTAAATTACTATTTTGATAGATGCAGCCCTGATTGTTAACATGTCTTTTTATCCACTGAAAATTGCTTCTCCAATGTTTCGTCATGTCATCGACAGACACACACAGCCTCGTTTTTATCTGAATAAAATTCAATTGGGTTTCTACTCCCAGGTGAGTGACAATAGTTCATCAGACAAACATTAAACTAATCAAAGACAAAAATGCACCTTTCAGTCTACTGGAAATATATGTAAATCTGTAAACACTGTGACATTTCGGGTTTCATTTCACAAGAGGAAAACAAATTTCTGTGTGAATCATTCGTAAAACCAATCTTATGTTAAGTGTTATAAAAACATTTGATACAGAAACGCCCTCACCATCGATGCAGATGTGCGGTAAACTCATTAAATCCTCAGCGAGGGACTCGCAAGCTTTCATCATGAGAGATGATTCACTCGTGTCCTTATGAGAAGAGACCAGACCTCATCTTTACATTAGACACATGGAGGAAACTCAAGAAGTGCATCTCCAAATGTCTGAAACCGCGGCAGGCGCCCGAGACATGAGCAAATATGGTTTGAGGGCAAATGCTGCAAGAGCACTTAAGCCTGATTCTGAAGGCTAGATTTGCACTCTGCACTTTTCACTGCTGTGAAAAAACAGTTATTTTGTCCTCAAATACTCAGAAAAGAACATTTCCTTCCTTAGCAACAGTAATCATAATTATAGACGAGACGCTCACAAAAACTGACAAGAACCCACTACATCTCACACCAAAATCAAAAGAAAATGGTTTTGCATATGTAAAACTAATCCCATTTTTTTGGATCATAATCGTTTTTGTCAATTATTTTGCCCCAATAGGCTCTATGCACGATCGCTTCCATGTTTGTCTCAGCACGCCCACTCACTTCCGGTGCTGCGTCAGTCTATGGTCAGAAGCCGGTTTTGCGATAGGTGGAGATAGTGTCAAATTACACTCGCTGTTTATAAAAACGTCCTCCGGTTAACGTGAATGATGTTAACAACACTGTGAGGCAGTTAGCTGTCACACAAGAGTAAAAAAGAGAAGTTATTTAAATTATATATTTCGAACTAAATCAACGACTTTGAGTGTTAGTATTCTCTCATATCGTACGAAATTCGACTAGCGAATCAGCGTTTCTAAAATCGTTGTCTCCGTTTCTGAGAAAACGGATTTTATTACAGTTTTGCCGCCTATACACTTGGCCTGCAGAACGCGCTTCCGGAAGTAAAGACGCTGACTGAGATTCGTTCGAACACACGTCAGCAGGGTTCGTGCATAGAGCCTATTGTCAGCACTGAAATCAAGTATGCATGTACTATATATACATATAATATATACAAAACAAATGTATATAAAAAAAATTCTGTAAATGAAAGGTAAATACAATTTATGCTGTTTTTTAATTTAAAAAAAAAAACCGTTTTAAAATAGATTTCATAACTTGGAATTATTATCAATATACAACATGTATTTTTTTGTTGTTGTTTTTGTTTCACCACAGAATGAAACAATTTAAAAAATAATTGCGACTTTTTTCTCAAAATTGCGAGTTATAACATCAGAATCGTGACTTATAATGTCAAATTACAAGATATAAAGTCAAAATTGCGTGTTATAACGTCAGAATTGTGCGACAAAGTCAGAATTTGCGAGATAACGTCAGAATTGTGAGATATAAAGTCAGACCTGCGAGTTAACGTCAGAATTGCGATACATAAAGTCGGAATTGCGAGAGATAAAGTCGGAATTGAGACACATAAAGTCAGAATTGCGAGGTATAAAATCAGAGTTGCGAGATATAAAGTCAGAATTGCAAGATATAACGTCAGAATTGTGAGATATAAAGTCTGAATTGCGAGATATAAAGTCAGAATTGCGAGACAAAGTCGGAATTGAGAGACAAAGTAAGAATTGTGAGACAAAGTCAGAATTGCAAGATAAAAAGTAGTTAATATTATTACAAAGTCGGAATTTCGAGACAGTCAGAATTGCGAGACATAAAATCAGAATTGCGAGAAAGTTGGAATTGCGAGATATAGTCTGAATTGAGAGAAATAAAGTCAGAATTGCGAGAAATAGTCAGAATTGAGAGACATAAATCGGAATAGCGAGACAAAGTCAGAATTGTAAGACAAAGTGAGAATTGCAAGTTATAACGTCAGAATTGCGAGACATAAAGTCGGAATTAAGAGACATAAAATCGGAATTGCGAGACAAAGTCAGAATTGAGAGAAAGTTGGAATTGAGAGACAAAGTTGGAAATTGGAATTGCATGATATAAAGTCAGAATGCGAGTTATAACGTCAGAATTGCGAGATATAAAAACAGAATTGTGAGATATAAAGTCAGAATTGTGGAAAAAAGTCAAAATTGCGAGATATAGAATTGCGAAATATGAAGTATAATTTAGAGGGAAAGAATTCTGACTTTATATCTCGCAATTCTGACTTTATTTTTTGCCAATTTATTAATTGTGTGATAAAAAGGCGAAAATTACCTTTCTATTTTTCATTCCGTGGCATTAATGTTTTCGAATTAATGAGAATTTGAGGGAAAAATGTTTAATATTGCATTACAAATGTTTATTTATGCAAATGAACGCAAATATATTACAATGAAATGAAAATTAAGCTTAATTTTCAAAAGAAGCTTAAAAAAATTTGTACACACTTCATTTGTAATTAAATTCATTGCATTTAAGTAATAATAAATGGTGTAAAGTGAAACGCATGAACATTCCTTCATGAGATTCATCCACACAGAGATTCAAAGCATTCAGCACGCAGTTGTACAGGTTGATCTCGGCTGACAGGAAGACCGTGATTGGTTGTCAGCTCAGAAGAATGCTAACATCCGTCGGGTCTGAGAGTCTCACCTGCAGAGGAAGAGGCTCATCGTCGTGGCTGAAAGGATGCTCAAACACAATGGCTGCCAAGATCTTGCCTGACTCTGGGTCAGTTTTCACAAACTCCTCGAACTGCTCCTCAGTTTCAAATCCACGGACTGGAAAACAAGACGACACATACATCACTATTACTACAGCTCATACTTAAACATCGAAGACTCGAGGGAGGAAAACATATTTCTCCAACAAATGCCAATTGTCATATCGTTATATATGCAATCAATTCAGTGCGTAGGAAGTTTGAGGCTTAAACTGACAAAAATAGATCAATCGATGAGAAATTTAGCCATCAAGCAATCCTACGAAACCATGTGACCTTTAAAGGAGCTGCGTGGACACTGGCTCACCATTTGACCTTTAACATAATTGATTTTAGGATGTGTCAGCCTACAGTAAACATATGACAATGATATCATGACCCCTAGGTATATTTTTCCACAGAAAGTTGTTAAAAGGAAAAGCTAATGAGACACTCGGCAAAACTGGGATTTCAGCCAGGTCACTCTGTAAAAAAAAAATCCGTAAAACTACGGTACAATGTACCATATAAATTTGAAGGATTTTTCCGTTTTTGTCTTTTACAGGTAATTTACCTGTATTTTGAATTTTTTTTGCATTGTGTTAACAGAAAATGTCCGTTTTTTAACGGGACAAAGTCCGGGTAATGAGCTGCCAGTATTTTTTCTGTTATTTTACGGATTTAGTTCTTAGAGTGCACAACTGGGATTTACGGCCTAAATACAATCAACACACACAAACACACACATCTATATTTGTGAGGAGATATATTAACAAAATGCAATCTCTAGCTAACTAACCCATCACGTCTTGGATTTCACACTGGGCATGTTTGCTGCGGTCCATATCTGAGCCAGTCCTCACAAAGATAGTTGTGCAAGTACACACACACACAGAGAGAGAATGAGAGACACACACACAGAGAAAGAGAGAGAGAGCGAGAGACACAGAGAGAGAGAGAGAGAGAGAGAGAGAGAGAGAGAGAGAGAGAGAGAGAGAGAGAGAGAGAGAGAGAGAGAGAGAGAGAGAGAGAGATTAATGAGGCTCTTTAAATAATTTTTAACCAAAAAATTAAGTGTTTCATTATTTACTAATCCTCATGTTGTTATAAACCAATTCAACGTCTTTCTGTTTTTTGGCAAAAATAAATTAGATACATTTAAGAAGCGTTCGTTAACGTTTTATTCTTTGGATATGGCGGGGACGACTTCAAAAACAGGAAGACTAATTTGCGTCTGGTTCCTTCAAGATTTCCCATGGGGTTTTAAAATGAGATTTGTGAATTTATGAGTAAAATAAGGTCTGTGGTAAACACGTCTTGAGTGTTTTACTCCACAACGCTGTTTTTATTTATTTTTTTTGAAATGTATGTTTCTAAGCAACTAGATAAGAACGTCTGTGATGTGGGTGTGTGTAATTTACACTGCGGAGTATTGTGAACATAAATCGTCGGTTGTGTTCAACACCTTATTTCCTCATAAAACCCCCATAGGAAAATCTCTAGAGAGAACCAGTGGCGGATCAGTCGTCCGAGTTTTGACGTCACCCACGCACCACTCTATTAAACGCTACTTTTAATGGTCCTTTGCGGAGCTTGACAGACGTGGTCTCTGGAAATTGTTGCTATTGGAAAGATCTGAATGAAGATATGCCACTATTACTCCTTTATTGTTGCAGAGAAACACGTAACACACGTGGGTTTGAAAGACATGAGGGCGAATACATAATAGCAGTTTTCATTTGTAGGTCAAACGTGCATCTAACATGTAAACAAATGTTCTCACGAGATACAGTGTCTGCCTATAAACAGGAGACGCCGGTTGAGCCGGTTAAACCAGGACCATGAGCAAATCCAGTCGACACAAACGGGACCCATCTTTGCTACATGTGCCAATGTAAACATTAACGAATTTGTCAAACACAGTAACTAGCAATGAGCAACTCATGCGTTACTGTATTTTTAATCTTTGTTAACATTAATTATTCAAATGCAACAGTTCAATGTTAGTTCATGTTGGCTCATGTGAGCTAAATAATATCAACAGATCCTACTTTTGATTTGTATGTGTTTAACAAATGGTAACATACTGTATGGAAGCTTACTGTGAAGTTACCAGCAAAATGAAATAACGTAAACCAGAAATTAAGTCATTTTTGAAGTCCTGATCAAATTCATTTACGGCTGGAAATCGGAGTTCTAGCTCTGAAACATTTACTGTTTTTAAAAACTACCAACACAGATTGCATTGGTGGTGTTGATATTGCTATATAAAACTAAATTTAATAAATAAATAAAAAAATTCGTTCATTGAAACAATGCTTAAGTATATAAATATTAGATGAAAAACTTGCACTTAAAAGACAAGCAACTAACTGAAATTACATACGTACTAAATTACAAAAAATTAAATAAAATAAATAGAAAATGTTTAAAAAAAACAAACTAAATAAAAAAATTCAAACTAAAAATATAAAACTAAAAGCACATTTAAAATATTAATAATATTATAAGATACTATATTTAGGATTATTATTTAGTATTTAGGCCACCATATCGGCATTGGATGACATATGTTCATTTTTAATGTTATAGTTATCGACATGATAATAAAATTTGTCTGATATATTAAAGCCAATAAATAATAGATTATTTCAGAGCAAGTCTGTCATGAAGGCTACATAAAATTAAGAGGAGAACATTATAATTGTGAGCTTGCTACATGGATTTTAATAGTGAGACTTTTGATTTTGTAACCAGGCTCTCAAAAATTAAAAATTTGGAATATCAAAAAAAAAAAAAAAAAAAAAAAAAAAATTGCCTTTCAATTATAAAAAAATTATCAGTATCGGCCAAAATCTGTGGCAACTCTCTCTAACTTTATACTACATTAGTATTTTATATACTACTAAATACTAAATTTTATAAGAGTATAAAAATAGTACTAAAATAACTCTGGTCAGTGGTTCTGGAGACCTAAAATAATCCTGCAACAATCTATAGTGTCAAGGCAAAATATATGATATTATTTCTTAGGGGCCGTTTAACTAAAAACGTTCAACTTTTTATGCGTTTTGGCCGTTCATTTACACGACAAAGGCGTTTGGGGGCCTAAAAAACGCAAACTTTTTAACGCAAACTTAGCGGAAAAATACTTTTTAACGCACACTTAGCGTAAAATGACAAAAAAACTACCGTTTTTCTGAAAACGGTCACCGTTTAAACCGCAAAAACGCGATGCATGTGCGTATTACATGTTCAGTCTATAGTGTTTCATGGCTATCTAGTGCCCTGGCAGCAGAATACAGCGTTTTTTGTGGTTTTCGCGGATCTGTGTGAATGGGGTTTGTTTTGACAATGGTGTCGTCTGTACGCAGAAAACTCAAAGGAAAAACTTCTCCACTTTAAGCATATCGTTTAAACGTGCCCTGAATGTGCAGTCTGGTCCGCATAATAATATAAAGACAATAGACAGAATATATTTCTTTTGTGTTGTCTTTGATACGGTCATGTTGCCCATGAACAAATAACTAATGAACTTATATTTTAAATGAAACGGTCTTAAAGACTCACAAACGAGTCAAATTAATCCGGTCAAATGACCCACAGAATCAATAACTTGTGACTCACTCATTTATCCTTAAGTCATCACTATCGTCACGTCCATATATATAAATAAACCTCAACTCATAGCTCTGCAGTTTCATATAAATTATGCATTTGCCTGAAACTTCCTCTTCTCAGCTATCCCACATAATGTCAAAATCACAGACTTTCATTGGCTGAGCACAGACTCGTTTAAACCAGTATGTTCAGTCAGTTGTGAATATTACACAGCACTTTACCACCATTAAAGCAGTTCATTTTACAGTCAAAGTTGAGGCATCAGTTTATAGACGTCCTCCTCCATTATCAGGACGTAGGCCAGAGAAACGTCTATTATATGAGTCATCAGCTGCAGGACTTTATGACAGCTCATAAACATGAGTACCAGGAGAATTCAAGGGCCGGACAGAAGCTGTTTCGCCAGGAAACCGGCCATTGAGGTTTTTGGAGAGGTCATGATGCTATTCATTCACAAAACTCAAGAGATGCCTCGCATGTCAACTGTAAACTCGCTCACATTGAAGAGACTGAAGATTAGTTATCCTCACACACTTTGGGACCAACAAACTTGATGATTTCCACATAGACGTGCAATATCAATAAATATATTTGAAAGATATGCAATTTCAAGGCGATAACAACATTCCATTTTTCTTCAAAGTTTGAATTAGTTTTGACTGTTAATGCTTTCATGACAAAGAATATTAATTTTAAAAAAATTGGCACTAACGAGGAACAATATCTACACAATTAAAAAAGCATAAACAATATATTCTATAACTTTTTAAAAGTTGCCAGGACCTGGAAATTATATATTTTATTATATATATATATATATATATATATATATACATACATACATACATACATATAATAAAATAATTGTATTGATGTATATATATATTTTTTTCTTTTTGTAATTTTCTAACAGTATTAATACATTTATAATAATAATAAAAATAAAAAAGTCTTGCTTTTAGCAGGTTTACAATGAGACCAATTTATTGCATTAATGTACGGAAATCTTTTTTCTTTTTATTATTTTTGGCAGTATTAATAAAATAATACAATAAAATATTTATTGCAATAAGTCTGATGTATTGTTACAAAATTAGCCCATACTCTTGCCCACAGCTATGATGAGTTTTTGTAAATACGCTGATATGAATACAATGAAGCTGAAGCTCTTACTGGCTCTGATGCAGCTTCCCAGGCTCCGCTGGACGTCCTCTGTGATTCCCCGCACCACGCTGGCGTTCGAGGGTACGTAGGCCAGCTGCAGCTGTTCGAAGCACAGGGGACGCGGCAAGTCGCTCAAAGGGAATCTGTCGTAGAGTGTTGCATTCGGGTAGGTGGTGACGGACACGTTCTGCCGCAGGATGATCAGGGTGGCTGAGAAGAGCAGAGGCAGCGCGACCTCCACCAGCATAACCAGGATCTGACGCTTCTGGAGACCGGGAGAAAGAGGAGAAGATGGTCAATGAATACAACAGAGGATGGTCAGTGAGTACAACAGATGATGGTCAGTGAGTACAACAGAAGATGGTCAATGAGTTCAACAGAAGATGGTCAATGAGTTCAACAGAAGATGGTCAATGAGTACAACAGAAGAAGGTCAATGAGTACAACAGAAGACGGTCACTGAGTACAACAGAAGACGGTCACTGAGTACAACAGAAGACGGTCAGTGAGTACAACAGAAGACGGTCAATGAGTACAACAGAAGACGGTCAGTGAGTACAACAGAAGACGGTCAATGAGTACAACAGAAGACTGTCAGTGAGTACAACAGAAGACGGTCAATGAGTACAACAGAAGATGGTCAGTGAGTACAACAGAAGACGGTCAGTGAGTACAACAGAAGACGGTCAGTGAGTACAACAGAAGACGGTCAGTGAGTACAACAGAAGACGGTCAGTGAGTACAACAGAAGACGGTCAATGAGTACAACAGAAGACGGTCAATGAGTACAACAGAAGACGGTCAATGAGTACAACAGAAGACGGTCAATGAGTACAACAGAAGACGGTCAATGAGTACAACAGAAGACGGTCAGTGAGTACAACAGAAGACGGTCAGTGAGTACAACAGAAGACGGTCAATGAGTACAACAGAAGACGGTCAGTGAGTACAACAGAAGACGGTCAGTGAGTACAACAGAAGACGGTCAGTGAGTACAACAGAAGACGGTCAGTGAGTACAACAGAAGACGGTCAGTGAGTACAACAGAAGACGGTCAATGAGTACAACAGAAGACGGTCAGTGAGTACAACAGAAGACGGTCAGTGAGTACAACAGAAGACGGTCAGTGAGTACAACAGAAGACGGTCAATGAGTACAACAGAAGATGAGTACAACAGAAGACGGTCAATGAGTACAACAGAAGACGGTCAATGAGTACAACAGAAGACGGTCAGTGAGTACAACAGAAGACGGTCAGTGAGTACAATGTATGGATGGATGGATGGATGGATGGATGGATGGATGGATGGATGGATGGATGGATGGATGGATGGATGGATGGATGGATATGTAGATAAGGGTGAACAGATGGGTGAATGGTTGTAAAATAAAATAAATAATCATGACTACACTTCTACACTTTTAGGCTGATTTAAAAATAAAATTCAATTCAACTCAATAATATTCAATAAAATGTAATAAATAAATGGGAAAAAAATATATAATTAAATAAATAAAAAAAATAAAAAAATAAAATCATTTAATCAAATAAAAAAACTTAAATTTAATAAAATAAAATAAATTAAAATATTAAAATAAAATAAATAATAAAATAAAAATAATAAATAAAATGTATTGACAGTATGGACAGAGGATGAAACGTAAAGGGCATTGGTTCAGTTTGGTTCAATCCATTTAAGTGGCTTTTATAAACATGCCTTAAAACACATTACTGGTGTGCATCTTGAGACAAAACAATGGCACTGACCTATTTTAAGAGATATCAGTGCAAGTTGCATTCAGTTAAAACAGTTTAAACATGCATTTCAGTTTAAGCCTCGTCTGTGAAACCGGGGGCAAGTGTCATGTCAATGCGTCATGTGTAAGCAAGCAGGAGCCCACACAGCACCTGAGGCTTGATCTGGGTCGATGAAGAGCGTTCGACCTCTGAACTGGGTCAGGAAGGCTCTAATCTGCTTATAATGAAGCATGAGGGGACCAGTGTTTACTGGGGTTTCCTAGCAACCGCTGTGTGCTAACACCCTCTGTCACTAGGGAATCGAGACGCTTCTAAGCACTTTGATCGAGCTCAATTGATTGTTCAGAGAGTTCATTTTTGATACACTTCACCTTCACATGATCTTACACAAGACAGCAAACATTCACAAGTGTGCAGAGCAAAGGTCCGACAAATAATATCACACACATGAACACTCGATCAAAGCCATGCACCCACGGACGGTAAACAACTTAACAAGAAACTCGGAAATCTGATCTGAGGCCAAATACAGGAAGGCACATAAAAGCTATTCAACAGCGCGAAAGAGCCAGCGAGTTAGATCATTACAGCAAATAAGCTGAATGGGGGTAATGATTACATTTGAGCACCAAGCCTTGGGTTGTGCTTGTGTTTTTATATCCGCCACAAACTAGTTGAAACATTTCCTGGTTTCTTCAAAAATAGATTTGCTTCTGCGTCTTGCTGTATCATCTGAACTATACTATCAGGTTTCAAGAATCAGTCTTTATGGATTTATTCAACAATTTTCAGACAAAACTCACTCTAGTGGGCTTTAAATAATTAACCCCATAACGCCCAATGTCGCAAATATGCAACAAACCGTTTGACTCAGTCAACCAGCCGAGATAACGTCTGCATTCCCCCAATGCCGGTCAGTGCATATTCGCTACGGACCTAGGACCTTCGATAAGCGCTTGTTTTTAGTGGGACCGCAAAGTGATGGACTTATTTCCTGTTTACGCATGGTCAGGAACATTTGCAACATACCAAATTGACCATTATGCCCGCTGTTGCACATTTGCAACATACCAAATTTGACCCCAAATTGACCATTTGCAACATACCAAATTGACCCCAAATTGACCAATGGCCGCTGTTGCAGATTTGCAACATACCAAATTGACCCCAAATTGACCAATGGCTGCTGTGGAAGATTTGCAACATACCAAATTGACCCCAAATTGACCAATGGCCACTGTTGCAGATTTGCAACATACCAAATTTGACCGCAAATTGACCAATGGCCACTGTTGCAGATTTGCAACATACCAAATTGACCCCAAATTGACCAATGGCCACTGTTGCAGATTTGCAACATACCAAATTGACCCCAAATTGACCAATGGCCACTGTTGCAGATTTGTAACATACCAAATTGACCCCAAATTGACAAATGGCCGCTGTTGCAGATTTGCAACATACCAAATTGACCCCAAATTGACCAATGGCTGCTGTGGCAGATTTGCCACATACCAAATTTGACCCCAAATTGACCATTTGCAACATACCAAATTGACCCCAAATTGACCAATGGCTGCTGTGGCAGATTTGCAACATACCAAATTGACCCCAAATTGACCTTTATGCCCGCTGTTGCAGATTTGCAACATACCAAATTTTACCCCAAATTGACCATTTGCAACATACCAAATTGACCCCAAATTGACCAATGGCCGCTGTGGCAGATTTGCAACATACCAAATTTGACCCCAAATTGACCATTATGCCCGCTGTTGCACATTTGCAACATACCAAATTTTCGATTATATTCGTTGTGCAAAAGAGAAATTGATAATCTCAACATTATTTACCATCTACTTAAAGGCAAAAACACATATAAAACATTTTTTTATATGCAGCTATATAAATTCGGGCGTTAAGGGGTTAACTCTTTTACGGAACTTTCCGGCTTTTTGTGTTTCCAGTGTTATACGGTAGGGGGCGCTATTATACATAATAAAACACAAGCAATTTCATATGTAATCATATACATATGGAAAATAACGCAATCATCAACTTTCAACCGCATATAAATTAAAAGCGCCTAATGTTACTGAACGAAAAGATTGCTGCTGTTTTTAATGAAACTTACCCACATTCAATTTTTGATTTTTTTTTTTTTTAAATGCATGAAGCTAGAATACATTTATTTTATTAATTTCTTTTAGCTGAGGGTCTGGTCTGTCTTTTTGATAAATTGCATGTTCAGATATTCATACAACAAATATTCTGGGGGCCATGAAATTTTGATCAAAATAACCAAAAATGCTTGACGGCGTTGGGCAACTTTGCTTTTTTACGCTAGCTTGGAAAGAGTTAACCTAGGGTTATTTTTAACCCAGGGTTAAAATAATCCTGGGTTGGTTGGATGGATGGATGGATGAGGCATATATAGCGCATTCATATGTACTACTGTTCACCCAAAGCGCTTTACAATCATATCAGCGGATCTCGTTGCGTGTTTCGCATTGTCATACTTTACCCTGGCCTGAAGGATTGATTTTAGGTCGTTGAAATATTTCACAATGTACACCCAAGGGCTTCACATACTTATTTGGACGATTTACATGAACTTGATGAGCAGAACATGCCGAGAAAAGCATGCAACAGATTTAACCAGCGGCTCGTCCATCTGTCAAAACACTCTTCTAAAACACGCTAGGAATCATAACACAGCGTGAACGATTATATACCAAACACGTTAATATTTCATATAAACGCAAGTTTGGAGGGAGTTTATGATTGGTTGCCTGGTACTAAACAACTTACACAACTGTGACACCATTATTTGTGGGCTTTATAACCCAAAATTATAAAATAACCACATTGCCCTACATGCTAAAGTTGAAAAGTTTGGGGTTGAGAAGTTTTTTAAAAATATTTTTAAAAGAAGTCTCTTCTGCTCATCAGGACGGCATTTATTTGCTTAAAAAAATACAGTAAAAACAGTAAAATTGTGAAATATAATTTCAATTTTAAATAGCTGTTTTCTATATTTATTATAAACAAAATAATAACATTTTATTTAATAAAATATAATAAAATATATTTTATTCCTGTTATGTCAAAGCTGAATTTTAAGCATCATTACTCCAGTCTTCAGTGTCACATGATCCTCCAGAAATCATTCTAATACGCTGATTTGATTCTCAAGACACAATTTATTTGAAATAGACGTTATTTGTAACATTATAAATGTCTTTACTGTCACTTTTGAGCAATTTAACTGAATAAAAGTAATGTTTCAAAATCTGAAAATATCTTACTGATGCCAAACCTTTGAAAACTAGTTGCCATAAAACCTTATAAAACAGAAGAAGATCAGCACATGTGTTGCACTTATAAACCAAGCACTCACTTGCTGAATGTAGTTCTTCCACAGAAGCAAGCCAAACTGCTGCAACACGGCCATTTTCCACCCGCAGAACTTCACAACCTGGACCAACAGAAAGTGAACATCGGGGTCACTGCTCAAGAAATGCAAAGAAAACCATATCAGGGCTATTGCTGGAGTTTCACTGTGTTTCGCAACTACATTCTGGGATAACAGAATAACTATAATATTCATGTTTCAGATAAGAAACAATAGTTGATACAATTAAATGCTATCTCATTTGTGATTGCACAAGGATGACATCACGGTTTTCACCAGGACGATATATATATATATATAAAAATTAACCATCTAATCACTGGATTTTCTTCTAAATCTGCTGTACAACAGAAACAAACTTTGTTGCATTATTTTCCTGTATTGTAAAAGCTCTATATAAATAAAGGTGACTTGACTGGACAATGTTGTCCGATCAAGAGGACTACTGAAAGCAAAGTGTGAATATTGTTCAGCACTAAAGAGGCCACACTGAGGGAAACGTCATCTCCCATATCAATACTCTGATTAAAATATCACCTGATTTGACATGAAATGAAATACGTCTTTGTATTTAAATGTGTCCGTCTGGTGTTTGATTGATTTGCATAGACTATTTAGCACTTGTATTTATTAAACATACAGGAGGGTTATCACTGTGACGCGGTAGTAGTGACATCATATTGATGACACAGCTTTGGTGTCTGCCTCGTGCGTTTATCAACTATCGTAGTGTATTCATTTCGTTTCTTTATTTGAAATAACACAGCTGTCTGGTTTTACATCAAACATGCATCGCGCTGTTTCTCTATATCAGTTTAATACATTCGGTTTCTTTAGCCTGGTCGTTGCGAAGATCCTGTGATTGATTCAAGAACTGGTTTGTCAACCCATGAACCCAATTCCCACAGCATAACAAACACAACAGAAAACAAGCAGGCACGGGCACGCGCGCGCTCGCGCACAGCTCACCTTTCACTCGTCTGTCTGTCCTGCACAAGGCTCTATATATCCACTCTTTCAGTCGGAAAGCATCGAATTGATGTTCGCAGTCAGCTCGGCTCAGTCACGGACGAATTCCATCAGGAATTAGCACTCATTAGGGCGATAATAACGAGGAAGATGATGACATTGCAGCGCAGCGGCCGTGCCGTGTGGACACAACAAATACAGTCACGTGACCTCGGCCAGCTGGGCGGATGCACGCGGTCATGTGACCGATGTGACAGACGCAAAAACGTCACCGGCCATGACATTTGAAATTAAAATTAACAGAAAAAACAATTTGTCGTGTTTTTATTAATTGATTTGGCTATAAATACATACAAAATAAATACTTACAAAAATACGCGAGCGTGTTTTGTGTATATGTGTGTGTGTGTGTGTGTGTGTGTGTGTGTGTGTGTGTGTGTGTGTGTGTGTGTGTGTGTGTGTGTGTGTGTACTATGATAACGCAAACTTACATCTCGGAGACTTCTGTATTTGATGTATTCATATTTACATCTGCGATACATCTCAAGGACGTTTCTCGTTGGATGTAATTTAGAAGATGTCTTTAAGATGTTTAAGATTTAGAATATGCTTTTCTAAGATATTTATCAGATGTTTTTACACGCCAAAAGCTTTCCAGATTAACAGATCTTAAGCAGACATCTTAAAGACGTACGTGTGCTATCTGTACGGTTAATAACGATTAATCTTATCTAAAATTAAAATTTGTTTACATAATGTGTATAAATATATTTATATTAGGGCTGTCAAAACGATTAATCGCGATTAATCGCATCCAAAATAAAAGTTTGTGTTTACGTAATATATGTGTGTGCACTGTGTATAATTATTTTGTGTATACATAAAAACACGCATGCATGTATATTTAAGAAAAAAATATTATTTATAAATAAAATATTTATATTTATATATAATATAAATTATATATAAATCTATATACAGAATATACATGAAAATATTTCTTAAATATATACAAGCATGTGTGTGTGTTTATATATCTAAAATAATTATACACAGTGCCCCACATATATTATGTAAACACAAACTTTTATTTTGGATGCTAATCGCGATTAATCGTTTTGACAGCCCTAATTTATATACAATGTTTGTGTGTATGGGTCTGTTTATATATATATATATATATATATATATATATATATATATATAAAACAAACTATTATACAAATTTTTGTATTGTTACTTTGAACAGTTGAAGTTTTACAACTAGAAGACACACCTCATTAATATCTCATTAAGCAATTTGCATATTGTAACAACTTTTATCAGTTTAAAAAACATGCAAATCACGATTAATCTTACCTAACATTAAAATTTGTTTACATAACGTGTATATATATTATATACATTATGTTTGTGTGAATGTGTCTATATATTTAAATATATATATATGAATTGAAGATTACCTATTAATTGTCATTTAAGTGAAATTGCTGAACTTAAATATACAAGCTTGATAAAAATGATCATTTTAGAAGAAAATTTCAAATGGCACTTAGAGGCTTTTGCATCTGAACTCTTCATATATATATATATATATATATATATAAACAAATTTACTATTATACAATTTTTTTGTGTTGTTACTTCAGTTGAAGTTTTAAAACTTAGAAAAAAACACCTCATTAAGCAATTTCCATATTCTACCTTTACTTTTATCAGTTTTAAAAACATGTAAATCAGGTAGTCGATTTTTGTTTTCCATCTTTACCTTTTTTATTTACAACTAAATAACACCCTTAATCTTTTGACAACCATTTGACAACAATTGCTCCTCATCAAACTAGTGTTAAAAATCTTAAGGTCTGTGCTAATTAAATGTGTGTGATGTTTAAAGAATACATCAAAATAGCATTAAATCAGCAGTGCAACGAAAGCGTACAAACCACAACTTCCCATCTGTATAATAAAGACACACAGTAGACATGTAAATGTAACTACTGCATTGTTTAATTGTGGTTTTCAGAGTATAACAAACACACGTCTGTTTTCAAGTTCACATGACCTTTCACAGCTTCATCCATTTATTTATTTACAGTTATAAACAAGGAATAATTATTTACAGTCGCAATCCTTAGTGATGTTCCACATACAGTACCAACAAGACCCGCACAAAAACAATTACTTAATGCTTTTAGTGTTATAACCTCAATCAGATGAACACTCACAAATATATATATACGTATGGTTGATTGTTCAAGCATATCAAAGATAAAACAATGGAGACTCGTTCGTTACGAAGCATCATTTCGCTTTCCAGCGTTGGTCATAAAAAAGTGCTCGGCGTCTCTCGAGGTCGTTACGAAAAAGAATGTCAAACGATCACATTCGTCGGATCTGTCGTTAAAAAATACGCGTGGAGAGTTGATACAGACGTACTGTACACGTTTGCAGGTTTCACGGGTCAAAACATCAGTGGTCTCGCAAGCAGGAAGAGAAAACGCTATGAAAAATCGTCAACGTAGGAACTTTGGCAGAAGACGTGGCGAACGCAAAACAATGCGCGAAATCGCGAATATAAAAAACACTGGAGTTGGAGATAAATAATCGAGATACGTGGCGAGAAACATCCGCGTAAACAAACCAGTTCGGTTCCGACAGTGCATAAATCGGCAGGAAACTTCATGGGTCGACTCGCTTTCCTCTGTGGCTTGACGTAACTTCGTTAAAAAGCCCAAATTTGCGCATTCGATCAACTACAATAGTCAGTTTCTGTAAACAGTCCAGTTTTAAATACGAAGACGCGACACAAGACTTCAAAAACAGAGACGGTTCCAGTGATTTCAAGACACTTCAACAGTCAGAGGCTGAGGTGAAATGCATTATGGGAAGAAAAAAACCATAACCTTTGTTCGTACTTAAATACAAACTCGCGCCCGTGTCCCTCTGAGATAAAATCACCCGTGAACGAAAGTGCTCCTGGCGGGGCGGCCAGGAAGTGATGCGTTAAGGGACGGCAGCTTCCTGCCGATCACAGGCTGAGGAAGGCCAGGTTGGCGTCGTCCTCGTCGCGCTCGTCTCGTTCTCCTCCGCTGTGAGCCGCGGTGTTCTTCCTCTTCACCTGCCGGCGGGTCCGCGGCGCGGGCGGCAGCAGGAGACGGAAACCGGTGAGATTCTGAGGAGAGACCAGAGACGAGGAGACGGACGGACTGGGGACGCTTTGGATGGAGGAGTAGCCCGAGCTGTGGCGGTCCGTGCAGAAGGTGCCCGATGAAGAGGAGGAAGAGGATATGTGGCGTATCCAGGGTATGCTTCGACTGCTGGTCTCCTCCTCTTCCTCGTTGGGTTCCTCACAGAGGCTGTCGTCGCTGGAGAGAGCGCAACAGTGTCCGTCAGCACTCTCCACCGGCGGCTCCATCTGCACCTCCATCACCGAGACTGAGGCAGAGAGACACAGTCAAACTTTATGAACGGCCATACATCTACATTTAATTTTTTCTCCCACTGTGTTATATTCTTTCTTGTATGATGCACAAAATGAGATTGCAGGCAGAAAGTCTGAGCTCATATTTTCAATAATACGAGAGCGAGCGGTGGTCTTCGGGGTCTATTGGACCCCAAATGACTTTTGCTTGAATTAAAAAAAAATGTTCTCTTTTTCCAAATGGTATGAAACTTCCCACGGCTCTCAACACTGTTGAGATCTACAAAGATCAACAAAAAAAAATTAAAATGGAATTCTATCTGTTTTTATGTAGGCGTGACAAAAATAGTCACACTCGTGGTCTTCGAGTGTGACTATAAAATAAAAAAAATAAAGCGTAATTTTGCAACAGAACAATAGGTTTGTTTGTTTTTACAAATATAATTTTATTCTGTTTATTAATGTTTTTACTCAACATTTGTGCAGTTTTATGCAATTTATTATATCTTTTAAATATATATAAATAAATAAATAAATAAGTATTTATTTATCATTGGACTCAAAATAGACAAAATTCATCATCAAAATCAGAAATAACGCAGAACACAGACAGAAATTACAGAAATGAAGTGGCACACTTCCAACAATACAAAAAACATCCACAATCCAAAATTATCATGCTCACACACATGCACACACACACAAACACACACATATAGAGGAATACAATATACAGGAATACATACAGACTATAAAAACTGTTCTCTTATCATTTGTAAAATAAAATACTCTAAAATGCAGAACCACCGCAAAAATGCATTGGTAACAACACTAAGACACATTGGAAATGTGCAGACACACACACACACACAGGAAAACATTTGTAAGGCTATAAAAAAGATAGAAGAGATGAGACCAACTATTGTTCTATTGTTCCAAACTATTGCTCCTGTTCGATTTTCTTCCCAATTTACTTTTTTTTTACAAAAACAAATGCTAAACTTTGACAAAAACTATTTTATTTTTGTTATAATTGTAATTTTATAATGTTTAGATATGAATCCAACTTTAGACACTAAATCTTTCAGTAAATCAAATAGTATGTAGGCCTTATATAGGCCTAGTGGAGCTCCATAGACATCTAGTGGTTAAAGTGACTTATTACAAATTTTAACCTGTATTTTAAAAAAAAAATGGGCAAAAATCTTCCATTTAACCTTGTAAAATTATCCAAGGTATCCCCAGGAATGAAAGTTAGAAATCTGGGTCTGTTATAAAGTCTTTTTTAACATAAAATGCTGTTTTTTTGTAAAGATCCTATTTAAATAAATATTTATTTATTTATTTATAGAAATTAAAAAAAAAATCACAAATCCTCCAGAAACTACACAAATGTTGAGTAAAAACATTAATAAACAGAGTAAAATTATATTTGTTAAAAAAATATATATTATTCTGTTACAAAATTAGATCTTATTGTCTGGGGTCCAATAGACCCCGAAGACCAGAATTGTGACTTTTTTTGAAGACCATCAGAGGGTTAATAGCCGAGCTCCAGAACAGCATCATGAATATCGCAACCTGTACGCTTCAAGCTCACATCAGCCGAGGCTTATGCGAGGAACACAACTCTCAAATGCGGTCGCATGTTTAGAAAAAAATTATATTTTTTAAATTTGAAAAAAAAAATTTGTCAATTTGAAATAATTTAAAATTGAAATATGTAAAATAGATTTGATATATAATTTAACTAATTTGAATTAATTTAACATTGAAATAATCATTTAAATAATTCAATTGAAATATTTTTTGCTAATTAATTATTGTCAAATTATTTTTCGAATATATAAAATAGATTTTATAAATAATTAAATCAATCATTTAAGAGTGAAATAATCGTTTAAGTATTTTTGCTAATTCATTATTATCAAATTCTTTTTTTAAATTTGTAAAATAGATTTTAGAAATAATTAAAATAAAATTAACCATTTAACAGCAAAATAATCATTTAAATAATTACATTTAAATATTTTTGCTAATTATTATTGAATTATTTTTTTAAATAAGTAAAATAGATTTTATAAACAATTAAATTAAATTCATCATTTAACATTGAAATAGTCATTTAAATAATTAAAATAGATTTTAGAAATAATTAAATTAATCATTTAACAGTGAAACAATCATTTAAATAATTCAATTTAAATATTCTTACTAATTAATTATTATCAAATTATTTTTAAATATGTAAAATAGATTTTATAAATAATTGAATTAATCATTTAACAGTTTATTAATCATTTAAATAATTCAATTTAATTTTTTTTGTTAATTAATTATTGTCGATTTTTTTAAATATGTAAAATAAGATTTTACAAATAATTGAATTAATCATTTAACAGTGAAATAATCTTTTAAATAATTCAATTTAAATATTTTTCCAATTAATGAGATGCTAATTAAATGTTATTATTAAATTAAATTTAACAACTGAATTAAATGTTTACTTATTTTAATCATTTAATTAAAATTACTCTGATTTTATTTATATAAAAATGTATTATTTTGGCATTTAATTTGAAGTTTGTAACAACATTTTGAGTTGGGGGGGCATGTTTTACGGAGATATACAAAATTAGAATGACATTAGGATAATTTCTTGAAAAAGTTTTTCTTTAAAACTAATCACTCACACATGTGTCTGCTAAACGATTAAATGTTAATGATCATGCTAGCTGAATAACAACAATGTTGTGACACTAGTGTGACTAGTCACGCATCAATAGCCGCGTTTCCACTGCCGGGCCAGGGCCGGGCCGTGCTAGTGCGTGCCAGGGCCAGTCGCGTTTCCACTGTCACTTCCGGGGCTTGATCGGGGCTTACTCGGGGCCAACGGCCAGGATTTCTGGCCCGTCGAATACCTTGGGCCAGAGCGGGCCAGCTCGTGCTAGAGGCGTGCTCAAGGTAAAAGGCGGAGTTTATCGGTGTTATGGAACGTTATGATCTGAAGCAAGATGTACATTTCACTTAGATGTGTCCATGTTTAACCGATTAACCATTTAAAATTGCATAACCGAGTGAAACCTTTTTGGCGTCAATACATATTTGCACAAAACATTTGCGTTTTTTTTCTGAATGTCAATAAAAAAAATATTGTGAAATTACAGCGTCTCCATTAACGATGATATGTGACTAAAACATCTTTTTTTTTTCTTTCGCGATAAGTCATTCCAAAAAATGGACGTTGATAGTCACAGCCACCGCACTAGATATTATTATTATTTATGGACGTGCGTGTTATCTAAGCGTTTATGGCACTGGCAGGGAAATAGACAGAGTTCTCTCTCATTTCTGCTCCGAGTTCTTGATTGTGGCATTTCATTTGTCTATAGGCTATTCCTTGTATCTTTTTATGAATTTTAAAAAAAGAACTCTGCCTCGTATTATGTCCAAACGGTCTACTTTTGTGTTCATTCGTTTCCCCTTATTTAATCCGTTGGCCTAATTGCAAAATGAAAAAAATGAACGGTTATTGTATTTTGTAAAACGCAAAGTTGAACACCAAAATGTTCATTTGAACTGTAGGCCTATGCCAATCGCTGCGCAAAAATATATAGGCTACACGCCGAATTTTCAGATATTTGTTCGATTTTTTGCCCCTTTAAACATTTAAAATATTTGACAAATTAATATGAAAAAAATATTATTTTACTGGTTTTCTGAGGCCAAATTAGAACCTGGAAATGATATTTTCCCCGCAGTGCTGAATGAGAAGAGCCGTAACCACAGCCTACAGAAAGGGCATTTATATGATTTATAGGCTATAATAAATGTGTCTGATAATAAAATAATATAAAATAACGAGGCATTAATTGTTTATTAATAAACTATTGTTTTATAACATTTTCGGCTAAAACAAATAGGTATCTCCATCTCCGGATGCACATTTAGAGAGAAATTAATTAGCTACATAATAACATAGAAGATATTGGCTTTCGATTCGAATTTGTTCATTTTAAATTGGACATTTAAAGCTTTATTCTACGATGGATATAACCCCTGTAGACTAAAGCTTTAAATGTCCAATTTAAAACGAACAAATTCGAATGCGGTGGCTGTTTCAGTTCTCGCGTTTCAGTTCACGGAGATCATAAATTGCGCCCATAGAGCGCGCCGGATTGTTAAAGCACAGCGTTTTCTTGTTATTGTGAGTTTACGCAAATAAATGTATTTGCGAATAATGTATTATTATTTTCTGTATGACCAGAAATGAAAGAGTATTTAAAACCGCAGCCATCAGTGCGCGCTCACACACACTGCCCTCACCGTCCCTCTGTTAGTTGCGACTCGCGAGACAATCCGGACACTATTGCAGCCACGGCAGGTGAGTTATTCATGCGATCTTCCTAATTAAAAAAAATGAATTCATAATACCCGCTGAAAGGGGTTGGGTTGTATGACGTTTGATCCGGAAAGGCGTGTTAGGGGTGGGGTTTGGGGCAGCGCTGTGGGGCTACTGGCCCGGCAGTGGAAACGCACGGCTGGTGCTTGAGGCCCGAGGCCACTAGCTCGGCTCGGCTCGCTGTTAGCTCTGGCCCGGCCCTAGCCCGGCAGTGGAAATGCGGCTAATGACAATTGGTTTTGTCTTAATGCTTTAGGCTGAATCCCAATTCACCCCTTGACCCTACCCCTTGTTTCGAGTGTGGCCTTGGCTCTTAAAACAGAGTGACAAGGGCCAAGGGGTTGGAATATTTACCTACGAAATGGAACGACCCTTCATGAACCCGATACGTCATCAGTCGCCGGCGATGTACAGGATTTCTCCATGACAACAACTGACAATCATCAGCGCAGCTGCTCTTAACTTTGAATAAACATGATGATTATAACATCCCTTCCTCGAAATGTATGTCTTTTCTGATCGGAAAGGTAATTTATTATACCATTTCTTAATTTAAACGACTATAGTGTTATTATAAGAGTAAATAAAGTGCGTGGTGGAATCATCTGGCGCTAAATTTAAATGTTTAACCGTTTGCGATCCATCTCGCCGGTGATTTCCGATGCATTCCGTGAACTTTTCTCTTAGCCCTCCGTTTGGAGTGTGCCTCTGAAAAATCTCTGTTTCGAGGGCTATGTGGCCCTACCCCTTCGCCCTACCCCTCGATCTCAAGAAGAATCGAGACACCCTACCCCTAGACGTGAACGCGCAAAACGGAGGGGTAGGGCTAAGGGGTGAATTGGGATTGAGCCTTATTGTAAGATGATTCAGAATATGATGTCATCTCACCCTCTCCGTCCTTCTCGCCCTCGCTCTCGCGGTCTCCTTCGTACCCCGAGCAGGAGGATGTGTCGAGGCTCCAGTCCAGCATGTCTCCCAGCAGCATCTCCTCCTGACTGGACAGCTCGGCTGTGGGCGTGGCCAGGAAACTGCCCCTGTGCGCCTGCATGCTGTCCCCCCGCCTCCTGCTCAACACACACACATCAAAACCCATTTAAAGAGTCTGTTCTCCACACACATCGGACCAAACACGGTCTTCGAGGTGCAGAAAAGTGAGAAACATAACAGGATTACAGGTGCATTGATAACTATTAAGCTATTTGCAGGTGTCAAAATGTTTATATGAATAGTAGCGTATGACGGCTGATCTTTTCGGTTTTATTTAATAACGACATTCACGCTAAAATGAAAATACTAATTAATTATAGGGCTGTCAAACGATTAAACGCATCCAAAATAAAAGTTTGTGTTTACATGATATATGTGGGTGCACTCTGTATAATTATTTTGTATATAAATACACACACATGCATGTGTATATTTAAGAAATATTTTCATGTATTTACTGTATATAGATGTATATATAATTTATATTATATATAAATATTTTATATATTGAATTAATATTTTTTTTTCCTAAATATACATGCATGTGTGTGTGTGTATATATATATATATATATACACAAAAAATAATTATACACAGTGCACCCACATATATTATGTAAACACAAACTTTTATTTTGGATGCGATTAATCATTTGACAGCTCTATAATTAATTAAAAATATATTATCTCTAAATATCAGACATATTCAATGATCAGTATCTTTTATAATAAAATAAAATATGAATAACAATATACGAATTACTGTTAAAAATATCATAAATATCTGACATATAGACTATACATATAGTCTATAACAATATAAATCTTTTTTTTATATATGTGTGTGAAATATATATATATATTTGTATGAAATTAAACACATTTTATTTTTAAATTATCAGGATATGTCCTTATATTTTTGAGTGTAATAGAATAACAGATCAAATATAGTGTGTAGATGTGGTGTGCACAAGTGTATTGGTGTCAAATGTCAGTTTTCTTTATCATAGTTAACAGGATTATCTCGAGGTTATAGCGCCCCCTAGAAACAGAAGTGAATGACATTGGTCAAGTCTCTGTCTTGGTGTCCATGTCCTAAATAATCATGCGTTTCCTAGATATTTGCTTTTAATCTGTCAAACATCATGGCTAAAACACTGACATGAGGCGACACATCCTGCCTCTCAATCCAGTGTGTAATGTTTGGGTCACACACCTCTTGCTGTTGCTAGCGGGAGAAGACAGGAAGGTGTGCATCTCTGTGATCTGAGTGCTGGCGCTGGACTCCTCCACCTGCGGCTCCACCTCCGGCACCTCCAGCACCTGACACAGCTCCTTAAAGCTCATCACCTGACAAACACACACACACACACCCTTCAGACGACACACTTCACATGATCAACCCAACGAGAGCAGACTCTGAGACACTCACCACGTCTCTGCTTATCTGCTGGTACGCATCATCCTCGAACCTCTGCTTGACCCCCGTCAGAGACACGTGTCTGTAATCTTTGGGCACATCTTGACCGAAGCTGTGAATGGAGTGAAAGAGACGGGTGAGAGTGAAAACCACAATATAATCGCAGATATCAAAGCGGTCCGGCTTTAAACACACCATGAAGTCAAAAATTATATTATTACAGTAGATTAATGATGAAAAATAAATACAGAAAAATAAATATATAATATAATTGCTTCCATAATAAAAGTTTGTGTTTACATAATATATTTGTGTGTGCTGTGCAGAATTATTTTGTATATATAAATACACACATGCATGTATACATTTAATAAAATGTGTTATTCATATTTAAAATATGTATATATATAAATAATATAGACTATATATATAATATAGATTAAGTATTTGTATGTATGTGTGTGTATATGAAGAGTTCAGATGCAAAAGCCTCTAAGTGCCATTTGAAATTTTCTTCTAAAATGATCATTTTTATCAAGCTTATATATTTAAGTTCAGTAATTTCACTTAAATGGCAATGAAGATTACCTATTAATTGTCATTTAAGTGAAATTACTGAACTTAAATATACAAGTTTGATAAAAATGGTCCTTTTAGAAGAAAATTTCAAATGGCATTTAGAGGCTTTTGCATCTGAACTCTTCATATATATATATATATATATATATATATTATATTTAAATTATATAAATTATAAATTATATAAATTATAAATTATATAAATTATATTTAAAATTTATTTTTAGATTTATTTAATATTATTATTGATATTAAATAATATTAAATTATTAAAATATTATATAATTAAATTAAATAATATTATATTGTTAAATATTAAATATTATTTTTAACAACTTGTTAAAAATAATATTTAATATTATTTTATTTAATATATTTATAAATTAATTATAGCATAAATATATATAATTATACGCAATAATAATAAATAATACATACATTTAAACATACTGAAACTAATTCATACGTTATATATAAAAAATATAATTTATATATATAACTATACTATATTTTATTAAATTATAAATTATATTTAAAATTTATTTTAATATTTATTTAATATTATTTAATATATTAAATAATTAAAATATTATATTATTGAATTAAATAATATTATATTATTAAAAACAATAGTTAATATTATTTTATTTAATATATTTATAAATTAATTATAGCATAAATATATGTCATTATAAGCAATAATAATAAATAATACATACATTTATACATACTGAAACTAATTCATAAAAAAATATTATTTATACATAACTAATTTAAAAACTAAACAACAGCATATAATGGTTATATTTTGCAACTCATAGCAATTAATAATATAAAACAGCATATAAGACGCATTCACATATTATAAAATAATAACTAAATTAATAGATAAGAACTATTATAACTAATATAAACATAATGCAACAACATGCAACTAATGATAACATTAATAAAGATAAATATTCTTAAACAAAACAAAATTGTACAACTAATATGGTAACAAATTTTGTAACTAAGCTAATAAAGTAATAAAGATAAACAGAGATAATAAATATTACATTTACAATTATTGTAACTCATCTCATCCTGTGCTATGTGAAGAGAATAACAGAGCTATAAAAGTCCCTGTCTAATTTAGTCCAAAATCCAGAAAGCATTTTAAGGCATCAAACTCTATCTCAACATGTAGGCAGGAAAGTTACATCTTATTTAGGAAAAATCAAAGGCCTTTAATATGTGCTTGATTTAGAAGGCAAACCCAGAATGCATTGCGACAAGCTAAATAAGAACATTCATTGAAGATGCTAGAAGGAAATAGGAAATGTCAAAAGAAATATATCCCATTAAGAACTGAAAAGTACTGAAATTTCCCCCAATTCTCTTCATGCAATGTCTTTGTTTGCCAATTAGAGAATATTTTTAGCTTAGCAACATGCTAACACCCGCTAAACTCGTCAAGATGCACTTCATAAAGGGCAAGAGTGACAAGCACAGATAACGTGTTAACACAACGCCCGTCTGATCGCACATCCCCAGCCTGGGGGAACACTTCTCTCGGGGTCAGACTCAGAACAACCACAAAACGTCATTAGAAGTAATGCATGTAGGTTAGACGGTGGTGTGGATAACTGACGTGGACACTCACCACTTGACGTAGAGCGATAAAGCACAGGAGACCAGATCCTGCTTAGAGAAGCCCGTGTTTTCCTCCAGCTGGACGGGCCACACAGGAACTGTGGAGACACGGACCGGGACAACTTCAATAAGGCGTGTGTAAGTTAGTGGAATGATTCAGCACAGTTCTGCACTGTAATCTTTACAGAAAAGGTGCAACACTCACTCTAGAGGAATAAACTTGATCAGTTAGATGTCTGATGAAGGCCTTGAGGTCACCTAAAGATCAAGTTTAGTCCTCTAGACTAGAGTGAGCGTAAACTTTTCAAAGTTACTTTTGAGTTTTGTTTGCAGTTGATGCAGGACCCCTTCTTTGCATTTTAAGAGTTAACCAATTAATAATTAACCAATTAACGTCAAATTGTATTTTTACAGGAAAATAGTGAAAGTTATACGATGAAAAACAGCAAATGGTTTAACATCACATTATATGCAATTTTACCAAAGAATACCGGACAAATTCATGGTTATGCCTAGGGATGCACTGATAAACATTTTGGTATGAATATATATATATATATATATATATACATATGTATATATGAAGAGTTCAGATGCAAAAGCCTCTAAATGCCATTTGAAATTGACCATTTTTTCTAAAGGACCATTTTTATCAATCTTGTATATTTAAGTTCAGTAATTTCACTTAAATGACAATTAATAGGTAATCTTCATTGCCATTTAAGTGAAATTACTGAACTTAAATATACAAGCTTGATAAAAATGATCATTTTAGAAGAAAATTTCAGATGGCACTTAGAGGCTTTTGCATCTGAACTCTTCATATATATATAGACCATTTTGCAAGATGTAAACAACACTGGTCCAGAAGCACTTCCTGTTTCAGTTTGTAACTGTTTTCTTTATTTCACCTGTAAAGAAAACATCTTAAAGATGTTTGTTTAACTCTTTGATTCAGTTTTAAATGTTCTGATGGTTGTATTTTATCCCAACTTTTATGTAGTGTTAAAAACTGAAACAGGAAGTGCTTCTGGACCAGCGTTGTTTACATCTTGCGAAATATATATAAATATATATATTTATAATAAAATATTTATATAAATAAAAAATAAATATATATATATATATATAAAATATTATAAATAAAATATTTATATAAATAATAAAAAAAAAAATATATATATATATATATATATATATAGGCCGATAAATCTAAATCCAAATTTTTATACAATTTTTGGGAGGCTGATTACAAAAACTAAAGTCTAAAATAAATTAAAATTCATTCATTCAATTAAAACCCATATCCCAAACACAATCATAATATTCTCATCCTAATTTTATGTAGCCTATATGACAGACTTGCGTTTTCCTTTATTGTAGTGATTCTGATCATGTCAAGCGATTTAAAACCATCATGGTGAAAATTGCGCATTTGAAGTGTCTCAGCTGAAGGAAATAATCCATTATTTATCGATTTTAACACATCGGACAAATTTTCTAATCCGGCCAATTACGATAACAAATGTTTTTAGAAAAAAAAAAAATTATATATACATATATAGTAGGTATTGTAAAGTCCTCCTGTGGTGAAAATCGACTTTTTAATGCTTATACGGTGTTTTTAATATGCTTTAAGACAAACCATGTGCAAATTCATAATTCAACACCATTGCCGAGTCAAAGACAGCCTCTGGTGTTTCTGACGTCACAAACTACCTTGTAACCAATCAGATCAACGTGTGATCGTCAACGAGCTGCGGTGAGTGAGTGGAGGCGGGGCTCATTTGCATATATTCATAGAACCGCGTATACAAAATGAGGCGAGGTTGTAGAGTTACATTCAAGCTATTTAAGGCATGGAGACATTTATTTACAAGGAAAAATGCTTAAATGTGTCATTTTGATGATGAAAAATTAGTTTCAAGGGATAAAATTAATGACTACAAGGAGTCTTTAAGATTGTACCACTGTAGGGCTGGGCAAAAAAGAAAAAAAAAAATCAGCACAAAGCTTGTGTATCAAAATTGAATCAAATTTGAACATCTGAATCGACTAGTGCTGGGAATTACATTTCATGATTCGATTTCGTTTTGATTCACCAGCTTGCATTTCAATTACGACTCAATTTCAATTCAATGTAAATATATCCGGCACAGCACATGTAAATTCTTCAATGAAAAAGTTCACGCGTGAACTGAAACCTGCGATCGGATTTAAGAATCGATATCGGTTCTTCGAAACGATAATCGATTCGAATCAAGAAATGCATATTTAGCTGGAAACCGTTTCTATGGATATTTTCGGTGGGATGGCGGGAGTACCGTAGTTGTGCAGCGCTCTGGTGAGCAGCAGGATGGCGCTGGCAAGTCGGGCCGGCCCGGGAACGGTGAGAGGCGAGCAGAGCAGAGAGAGTTCACAGATGTATTTGAAGAGGTGAGAACTGCGTCGCTCCGCGGGGAGCAGAGACAGCAGCACTTCCCCATAATCCAGCACTGTGGCGGTCTGAAACACATCATTAACACACAAATCAATTACTCAGCGCTCAGCGAGAGCAATAAACACACACTTATGGAGAGGATCCTTGTAAACGCAGTCGGTTATTTTTATAGAGCTGTCAAGCGATTAAACATTTTAATCTAATTAATTACATAAGGTGCTAATTAATAACACATTCAATTTGGGAATGATGACCCCCAAAAAGGTCATTATTGTGCTAAATCTGAAAGGCATCAAACCAACATTACAAAATGTAGCTTTAGGGGAAAAAAAAAACTGTTGCAAAGCCCATGATTATTATTATTATTATTTTTCAGAGGCTGCATCTGAATTGGCATGTAGATAATTTTAGATACATTTACAGACTGTTTATTGCAGCTCAGAGGTGGCATGAATGCATTTACACTGCCGTTATAATTATGTAAATAATGGCATGAGATGAATGGGTGTTAAAGGATAATCCAGGTGGATGCTGCACATATGTAAAGCGCTTTATAAATGTAACAAATTATTAACTTCGCATTAAATGTAAATACGGTCATTTGCTCTTCCTCATGCCGTTTCAAACCTGTATAACATTATTTCTTGTGCCGAACATATTTTGAGAAATTAATTGTGAAATTTCACTAATATCTAAAATTTGGGTGTCATAACCTTATTTAAAAGAATACAAATATAATTATTTTTTTATTTTATTTTTAAATTAAAATAAGTTGCATGGGTCAAAACCCACAAAAATTGACAATTTTGGTGTGTCAATGCCAGGGAATATTTTTGGGCAGGTCAAGTAACTATTTGAACTACTTTTATTTATTTATTTTTATTATTTGCATCAAAATTTTTACTCAAAAAAAAAACAACAAAAAACAACTAAAAAACTAAAATGAAACTCACCAGCATTGAGCACAGAGAGCAAATAAGTAATAAAAATAGTGAAAAATAACCTTTTTAAGGTTCAAAAACATGAACATCCGTGATACTATCTTAATATTTATCTATTCTATCTTAGATAACAGATGATAATTGTTTGACTTTGCACCTTCTGAAATATCAGTTTTACTAATTAAATGCCATCTTTCGTTATCAGGTACGTCTTCATCATTACACTTAAGTGAATTCAACAAAGCCGCATTTAATGCAACATTTTAATGTTTTGCTTGCATATATAAAAAAAAGACTATTATTATTCAAAGCAATATTAATCTGAAAGCACTGGTTCTGCATATCAGTTATTGGAAACCTAAACAAATATCAGCTGTAAAATGTTCATTTTAAAGTATATATATATATATATATATATATATATATATATATATATATATATACACACTCTATCTTTAATATCAACTCTCAATTAACTCAAGTTTTATGCTAATGTACTTCAAAGAAAGCTGTAAGGCACTACAAGTATCAAAAAATAAAATATTATTTGTTTGTTTTTTTAAGTTTCTTATACATATATACATAGAAAATTTCAAGACATTATGTATGTGTATGACATTATTTGTAAAATATCTGAAATTCTATCAGTAAAAAAGATTCACTACTGAAATTGTCCCAAAAATATTGGGATTTTTTTTTTAGTTTCTTATATACATAGAAAATTTCAAGACATGTAGGTGTATGACATTATTTGTAAAATATCTGTATATATAAACAAACAATCAATATACAAAAAAGATTCAATACTGAAATTGTCTTTAAATAGTTCCGATTTGGGCAAAATAACCAACATAAATAGACCAAATTAATTATTAATAATGGCTTAATACACTTAATTTAAATACTAAATTCAAATAATAATGCATTTTTAATTAGATTGCTGGTCAAAGTTGAATGAAATGCATTTAAAGTCAACATTCAGCTCAATTTTTATTATTATTATTATTAAATGCCTTCTGGAATAACCTTTCCATTGAGAGGCGAGGTCTTAAAATGCCATCTAGGTTGGTCGCTCACTCAGCTCTAAACCTCAGACACATTGATCTGAGCTGCTAGTCTTTAATGAGGTTTGTGTGTGCAGACCAGAGGACGCTTATGTCCTTCAGGAACTGACCCGTATCTTCCCGTCCAGCACGGAGATGACCTCCCCCATCATGCGCACCAGGTCCTCATACTGATAGGTGTTGTCAGTGAGCCACACCGCCTCACGGATGGTCAGGATCTCTTTACTGATGTACCTGAGTCAGAAGATAGAACAAGATTGAATAAGACTGCATGGGGTGGTTGAATTAACATGGCAAACTTATGGAGTGTATTACTGATCTAGTTGTAGCCTGGCACAAATACACGATCTCATTGCTCACCGAGTGCAGATCACCATGCAGGCGATGCCCAGGAGCTGCAGCTGGGCCTTGGGCACTGAACACAGGCTCAGATAGCGGTCTACGCAGCCGATGGTCACATGCAGCACTTGACTGGAGAAGTCTTTCATGGTGGCCACCTCCACTAGCCAGTCCACCAGAATATACCTGCAAAAACATACGGGTGATGACTGTAGCACATGAAGCAGAAAAGTAAAGGACAATTTGTTCAAGAAATCAGTAATTCAGAAATCAGTAATATATATATATAGACACAGAGAGAGAGAGAGAGAGAGAGAGAGAGAGAGAAGAGAAAACTAAGCACACTGTGGCCAACCAGACCATCATTTTATTACCAAAAAATGTCTCTGATGGTTTCTCAGCCATCACTAGGTATTGGAGATCCAAAGCATGGATTATTTCTTTAAAAATTGTGAAAATTTAATTGGATTATTGTTAGTATTATTACATTGGGACATATCTAAATTCTACTGTACAACGGTAATACATTTCTGTCAAGTTAAACTGAACTTTTATTTTGACGGGTTGCCGTGAAGACCTTTTGAGTTTCTGTGTGTTTATGTCATGATGATATTGAAGCGGTTAATGAAAACGAAGTGACTTTCAGAGTGGATCTAGAGCCTGGAGAGGAAGTTCAAGCATTTCTGTCTTCATATATACAGCCAAAAAGCAACGTAAGCATCACAAATGCTTCAGCGAGTGTGTGTGATAAAGGAAACTGCACGTTGGTGGCACCATTCATTCACACAGAACAAGCAGGATTCGGATTTAAAGGAGAACTCCGGTCAATTTTAACATTGAGCTCATTATTTTGTACATTTGGAGTGTCAGTACAGACAAAAACAACAAAAATCGGTGTTGACTACACCATGTTATCGTCTTTTTAAAATTCTCACCCTGTTGCCTTCAATGGGGCATGTTCTAAACCTGCTTATAGCCTCTTAAATTCCTTGATTTGTCATTACGAGTGCACAGCCATGTGAGTGGTGTTATAAAGAGGGACCACGGTCAATCTGACTGCAGTAGACGTGAAAGATATTAACACAAATTAGAGCCCGACCGATAAAGGATTTTGAAGGCCGATACCGATACAAATATTTGTTGGTTTTAAAATCCGATATTCCGATATATCGGCCGATATACATATATATTTTTATTTCAGAAACGCGCAACAAAACATTAACAGATTTCCCTAACATTAGTTATTTGTAGTTATTAATGAGTTTTAACTAAAATAATATGATAATGCGTTTAAAAAGAAACTTGTTTTTTTGTGGTTAGCTAGTCTATGATGAGCCATAATTTAGCAATGGATAACGTCGTACTGCAAATTGTAAAACATACATTTTCAATATAACAGGCCAAGGAGAGATGATGCGTCTCATTGCTATAACTCTATTTCATGCGCTATTAAAGAAATACTTCAGTCACATTTCAAAAGCCAAAAACATTGTCAAAAGTTAAAAGTACAGTCAGTCAACTAGACTGTAACAACGTAGCATAACTATTACTAGCTAATTATTCTTCACTCGCTTCACTCTCGGCTTATTTAACAGCAGCAAAACTAGACATGATAGTCACAAATTTTGTCATGCCTATTTGAGTTAAGAGAACTGATGGAGATGTTCTTTTAATTGTTATTCAAGCAATGTATGTATCGTGACCAACTCAACGAGTGTTGCCAACAGGGACGGTGTAGAGCGCCCTCTGGTGGACAAACTACACAACTCCAACACTCATGACATGGTTGAAGCGCGTTTCGTCCGTTTTTATTTTATTTTTGAAATATTCGTTTATCGGCCATTATAACTGCCGATACCGATAGTTTGGAAAATGCCCAATATCGGCCGATAATATCGGTCTGCCAATATATCGGTCTGGCTCTAATACAAATGATGTTAATTCAGCCACATACCTCTAAGTTCTTTTTGCAACCTCTTACCTGGAACAAAACCTGCCCCAGACCAGGTTAGCCTTGGAGCGCAAGTTACTATGGCGATGAACACTGCTAAAAGCCAAACCACTTTCATGGTGCCTAAAACCCAGGGTTGCCTGGCTAGCCACCTAAACCAGCTAAACCGGCCCCTGATATTCCCAGATTTCCATGACTGTGAACCCTTTAGGAATATTTTGACATGGGTGTTGATTTCATACCTCTTAGTGGTAATGTCCTGTCCCTGCAGACTCAGCGGGTACTGTAGGGGTGACGGCCCGGACTGGAAGAACTGGGCCACGAGTTCAGCGCAGGCCCGCGGCTCCAGACCCAGAGGGTTAGCGCTGCCACATGACTTCGCAAACGCCAGCTGGGAGATCAGAACAGACGAGTTAGACAAATATCAAACCCTATCTGTGTTTAATATGGCATCACAAATGAACAGATTCGAACATCAAAAGCATCACTCTTCATTCGAAGCCCCCATCCAAACCCATTTCCACACATCAGAGTGGCTTTCAATCTGGCACAGCTGCTGATTATTGCAAGTCAATGTCAACAATGGCAGAGAAAACGTCCCGATGTGATAACAGGAAAGGTGACGCATCTTTCCCAGGGTGTGCACTTCCATTATGAGCACTGACATTGTGAGAATGGAGGAATAATGGAGACGGATGATTGGTAATGCCTTCATCAATAGCACTCCATCACAGACGTCATTTTCACACAACAGAGTCATAAAAAGGAAAACGAACTGAGCTATATGGCTGAGCTATCAAAGAATTAAAGTAAACACATTTTAGATGTGCTTTTAAATGCAGCTTTCTTTTTTTCTTCTTCAAGTAATTTAAAAAAAACCTGCAAATATAAAGCATAAATTGTTTACAGTTTATCATGTTATATGACAGCTAGTTAAGAAAAAAAATTGAAAAAAGCAACAGCTCAAGATAAGCATTTGCACTTCTATAACTGGACTCAACCAGGGGCCGGTTGCATAAACCGCAAGAGGGAAAAACGATATAAATAATGTTCGTTTTCTCACACAAACCGCTCATTTCGTGTCTTAGGCCATCAATGTGTACTTACATTTACGAGTCATTAAATCATGTTTAATTTTAATTCTGACTTCTCTGTGCATGATCTTTTAGGTGGTGACCATAGACATCCATTATATGACTGACAGACAAAACGGTTTGACCTAAAAATTTCAAAATTGAAAATACTGTGGAAACAAAGACATCTACATCTTGGATGCCCTTGAGGTAAGCTAAAACATATCCAAAATTAATTTTAAAGTGAACTATCACTTTATGACACTGCTTTATGCAACTGGCCCCTGGTTCAGTCCCTGTATTGTCTTGTCTAGGAATTAATTAAATTAGGAATGTGTTAATTCTCTAAAGAAACTCTGGTAACACTTTATTTAAAGGGGTGCATAAGAGTGACATGACACTGTCATAAACATGTCTTTATGAATGTTTATGACTGTTGTCATTAAGTGTCATTCGGTAAATTATGACACTTTTAATGCAAAGTTGAAATTGTTTAAAATGTCTTTGTTATGACAACTTGACATTAACCAAGACAAAAAATGACAACTTGACATTAACAAACACAGAAATGTCTTTGTTATGACAACTTGACATTAACCAAGAAATCATAACCTGTCAACCTGACATCTTTATAACATGTTCCACTTTACTTGAGGTAAGGGCAAATATTAATGACACTGTTTTTGACAGCATTTTGTGTAATAACCCTTAATGACATCTTTATAACTACTACAATGTGTTCCACTTTACTTGAGGACAAGTAAAATATTCATGACAGAGTTATGGTGTCATGACGGCCAAAGTCAAAACCAAACTCGCATGACAGGGTAATTTAATGTTAACGCAAAGCTAAATAACTTCTTTAAGTTTGATAATTAGACCTGTTATGACATATTTGTGACAGGTTATGATTTCTTGATTAATGTCAATTTGTCATAAAAAAGACATTTTTGTCTTGGTTAATGTCAAGTTGTCATAACAAAGACATTTTAAACAATGTCAACTTTGCATTAAAAGTGTCATAATTTACCGAATGACACTTAATGACAAAAGTTATAAACAGTCATAAAGACTCTTTCATGTTCATGACAGGTGTTATGTCATGTTTATGACAGTGTCATGTCAGTCTTATGCACACCCCTTCAAATAAAGTGTTGAACATCAACGTCATTTCTCCAGTCACCTGAGCTTCCCAGCATCCTTTAGCAGCGTAGTCCCTGAGTGTGCGCATGCACTGCAGATACCGGCCAGGGTCAGCGGTCTGAGGACAGGAAATAACCCAGCGATCAGGACACACAAACACAGGAGTGGCGTTATCACGAGAGCTAGAGACGCTCTTACCGACGTGCCGCGGTTCAGTTCCCACAGCAGATACGAGCTCTGCACGCTCCCGCAACGAGCCGACTCCTTCAGCATGGACGTGGCCTCCTCACGCTTCTCCTCATCCTGACACACACACACACACACACACACAGACAGAGTCACAGATTGAGTTAACACCTGCCACTCGAGGGGGTTACGGGAGAAGCAGAGCGGAGCTGCACTCATTAACACAAGTGTTTCTCTGGGACATATTGACTGAGCCCATACACAGAAAACATCAAAAAAGCAGCCCAAACCCAGCTTAACCACAGTAATGATCAACTTCCTGTGGATGTCGGAAGTTAGTAACGTTCGTTTCTCAATCTAGTTTTCAAGTATAAATCATTCGATGATGCTACAAATGAGACTCCATCTTTAAAACGTTACGATTGTACATCCAATTACGCAATCAATCTCCATCTTTTCCAGAATAAAACCAACTCACGTCAAACAGCTGGAGGACTCTGGCCAAGCAGTAAAATAACGTCCCTCTCCGTTCCTGTAAAGACAAGAAGAAAGAACGAGAGACATTAGGTTGGCATCTGGGTCATGTTTGACATTATAAATTGGATAAATATATGATTATATACATTCCGGTCAATTTTGTTGTCAAGCGAGAGGAATAAAGAAAAGAAAAAATACGATAATATACTGACAATATTGAGGAAGACAAAGAAATGTAAAACAAATGAATATTTGGAAGAAAAAGATATTTATCAACAATTGTGTATTTTATTTATGTTTGGGTCAGTGGGTTTTATTATGTATTTGAAAGTCACTGGGTTTATTCGATCAAAATTACACTGTGATAATGTTATTACCGATTAAAAGAACTTTCACTTTGAATATCTTGTAAAATGTGATTCATTCCTTTGATCAAACTGAATTTTCAGCATCATTACTAGGGTTGGGTATCGAGAATCGAGTATCGATTGGAACCGGGACTAACTTTTCGTTTTTCCCGGAATCGTTCAAAAGTTAAAATTTCGATTCCTAGTTTCGATATTCACACTCCGCCGAGCGGAAGAAGAAACCGCTGAACAACACCAATGAAGAAGCGTCTACCGGAAGTGTTGGCATAACTGCGCGAGTTGAACATGAGTAGCTTACGTCGGCGGTCCAAAGTGTGGCTTCACTTTTCTAAAAATAACAAAATGTCGGCAAAATGCAAAATTTGTGAAAAAAGGAGTATTTGGTTTGGTTAGCAAGGTTAGCTAAACTTTTTTGACCCTGCCTATTAAAAGAATCGGAATCGAGAATCATTGGGAACCGGAATCGAAACAAGGAAGCGGAATCAGAATCGTTCAAATTCAAACGATACCCAACCCTAATCATTACTCCAGTCTTCAGTGTCACATGATCCTTCAGAAATCACTCTAATATGATGATTTGATGCTCAAGAAACATTGATTATTAAACTATGGAAAATATGACAATTATTGGAGATTAACCAGCTCATTTATTGCAAAAATACAAATAAAAATGTATCATTAAAACTTTATAATAGCCTAGTTAATGTATTAACTAATACGAACTAACTTAAACCATGAGCAATTCATTTGCATTACTTGTTTTATGAAAGGTCAAATACTATTTTAAATACAGTATGCATCAGATAAAAAAAGTACTATTATTTACACTAATGCCAATGAAATTTTCTTTTGTAAGGGAGAATTAATTGTAACCAAAAAAAAACTAAATATTCATACCCCTTTTTTCAGTTTCCAATCCAAATCTGGTCTCATTAAATACCTAGTTTCACCCTGAAAGCTTAAAGGAGAACTCCGGTCAATTTTAACATTGAGCTCATTTTTTTGTACATTTGGAGTGCTGTCGGTAGAGACAAAAACAACAAAAATCAGTGTTGCCTACACCGTCTTATCGTCTTTTTAAAATTCACACCCTGTTGACTTCAATGGGGCATGTTCTAAACCTGCTTATAGCCTCTTAACATCCATGATTTGTCATAACGAGTGCACAGCCATGTGAGTCGTGTTATTAAGAGTGAACACGGTCAATCTGACTGCAGTAGACGTGAAAGATAATAATAAAAGCACAAAGCAGGTTTAGAACATGCCCCATTGAAGTCAACAGGGTGCGAATTTTAAAAAGAGGATAACACTGTCTAGGCAACACCGATTTTTGTCGTTTTTGTCTGTACTGACGTCACTCCACATGTTCAATGTTAAAAATGAACGGAGATCTCCTTTAACACTTGCATTAAGAGCTGTAACATATAAAAATCTAAGAAACGTAAGAAGAATAAGAATAAAAGGAACTGTGTACTAGGCCTTGAGGTTTTGAACTGCAGTGAAAGTGAATGCTGGGATATCGGGGATTGGCTCACCAGGTTGGTCTCACACTCGGCTTGCAGCCGGTCGTACACCACAGCCTTACAGCAGCCTCCAGACGTGGACCAGGGCGGGCGGATGAACAGCCAGATGAACGGCTCGGCCAGCGGGGACCTGAGGCTCTCGGCCAGGCTGAAGTATCGAGACGCCATGCGGCCGCACAGATCAGCACGACCCTCCTCGCTGAGCGACGCTGAGGAACGTTCACACGTCATTACAGCTCTGGTCAGTAACCCAGACAATTACATCACTTAATCAAAAAAAGACTATAGACACTTACGTCCTTCATTGTACAAATACGCAATTCCTAGTTTCACAGCAGCTTCGAAGTTTCCTTTTTCCGCAGCCCTAGATATTGAGAAGGAATTTAATGAGAAAATCCACTTAAAATGTGGGATTATGGACATCAAACAGGAACTAGCATGCTTTGAGAAGATATCATGAAGTTTAAAAAAGGCATTTCAATCATTTCTACAGTGAATGTATCTACCCATAACATGTCCTTACAGTTCACAAACTGATTTGAATCAAATACAGAATCGTTTGCGAATCGTTCTGAATCAAAATGAATTGTAAAGGGTTAGCACACCCAAATATAAAAATCCTGCCACCAATTACTCACTTTTATGTCATTCTGTTGACCATATTTGAGCGTTATATGCATGTTGTTAAAGGGATACTCCACTTTTTTTGAAATAGGCTCATTTTACCACTTCCCCAGAGTTAAACAGTTTGAGTTTTACTGTTTTCTAATCTATTGAGCCAATTTTCAGATATTTAGAAGAGTATCAGTAACCAGACAGTTTCTGGTCTCATTGACTTCCATAGTATATTTTTTTCCTACTATGGAAGTCAATGAGACCAGAATTTGTCAGGTTACTGATATTCTTCTAAATATCAGAAAATCGGATTCGGCTGAATGGATTCGAAAACGATAAAACTCAACTGTTTAACTCTGGGGGAGTGGTAAAATGAGCCCATTTCCAAAAAAAAGTGGAGTATCCCTTTAGGTGATCAATGTTTATGTAAATAAAAACAAAATTAAATCTGGTCATATTAAGCAATCTTGCCTCTTCTGAAGACTTGGAATGAAAATTTTGCTTCATTTTACGATCTCCTCACGCTTTGAAGCGTAAGACTTTCAACGGAGACAGAAATCTCTCAGATTTCATTGAAAACATCAGGAATGAGTGAATGATGCGAGTACATTCAAACTTAGACACTTAGTCACAAAAACATTGTTGTACATCATACCTCTCAAAGAGCCAAACGGTGTTGAAGGCCGGCCAGCGGTCTTTGAAGCTCACTCGTGCCCAGACACTTGAGTTACTATCGATAATGTCACGGAGATGAGAATGAACCTGCAGGATCACATGACATTCATCAGAAGTGCACTTTTAGTTAACGGAGAATTTGTGAGGAGGCGTCCATCTCGACGAACCGCTCTGACGGAGAGGAGATCCTCAGCGGAGAGGCATTGGAGGACGTACAGGAGCAGCTCCTCGGGAAGAGACAGCAGCGTGACGGCAGACGCACGCTTTCGGACGCGCCTCCGGACAGGGAGAGAGAAACATTTGGCACATCGACAGTGGAGCACTAGGAATGGAGAATGAAGAAATTCACGATTAGACAACAACACTGAAGCACATTTTGAGTTTAATTGCAGTTCGTCACAGTTATTCTGGCCTATACTAGTCGATTAACTGGCCGTTTTGAGATTATTAATATCAATAACTTAAGTTTGTTTAGACCATTAAAGGGTAAGTTCACCTAAAAATTAAAATTACCCCATGATTTACGCACCGCCAATACATGCTAGGTGTATATCATATGACATTCTTATTTCACACAAACTGAGCTATTTTAAAAAAATATCCTGGCTCTTCCAAGCTTATAATGAGAGTGAATAGTTTTCATTTAGGTTGAAATAGGCCTACTAACAGAATTATTCATTATCTGTAAGTTCAAAAATCTACCAAATAATAGGCTAGTGCACACGTTCTGGTCTTAAATGTTTTAGTGTATTTAGAGTCTAATACAAGTATTCACAGATAGGCTGCATCATATTTTATGGCATCACACTGTATCTAATAAAAAAAATTCTGCATTATATTGGTCACTCTGCCAGCTAGATATTGAAAATGACCATTAAATATAAATAAACAAAAAACTTTATTGGTTTAGCACTGTAAAAAGTACTGTTAACGCTTCCTTTTACAGTACAGTATTTACAGGGTACTTACAGTGTACTTACCTAGAAAGTACTGGCTAATATAAGGTAAGTACATGGAACAAGGGTTGGTTTAGGGGTAGGTTCAGGGTTAGTACTAGTTATTACCCAGTAATTGTAGTTACTAAAATAAGTACATAGTATTTACATGGGTAACTGGACTGTAAAAGGAAGCGTTACCAAAGTACTTTAGGGTAACGTTACTAGTGTAACAGTAAAGATAGTAAAAGTGTGGTGCCAATTTTACTCCACATACTATGGTATACTTGTTACTCCAATGTTCTTCAAGGAATATCAAATTCAAAATTGCTTTATTGGCGTGACTGTGAAAATAATTTCGCCAAATCAAATACAATATCACTGTACTAATTTATAAGCCCATTAAAACATGTTTGCATCCTAAGAAGATATATTGCATTGCGGAATACAGGTCACCAGATGAGGTTATTTACGGTTTAAACTCTTTTAAAAGCTTAAAGATACATTAGTACATAACATAGTTATAAACTAAGTAATAATTAATAGTTTTGTTAGTTTCCAATGGCAGTTTTGACATGTTCACAGTCACACCAGTAGCAAGTTTTCCCTCCTTATTCATAAACCAGTTAGAGAGAGACAAGTGACATATCTTTAGGAGATATATGTGTTAGGGACAATTCAATAACACAGTTATGAATGTGGGAAGAATATTTATATTCAGGAAATGAAAGTTTACTTCAATTATAGAACGTTGCAGGTTAATAACGGGTCAGTAAAGTTACGTCTCAACTTTGTAACGTTAAGCATTTTTAAAAAATTAAATAAGACGTCAGCTCTGATTATGATGTAATGTAAAGATAAATGTTCATCAATGTTGATGAAATAATTATGAACACAGGTATTTACAACTGAAAAATTAATTATTCGATGAGATTAAAGTTAGTTAACGTTACTTACCGCCCGCTTTCATTTCAAGGAAGGATCAGAGAAGTCAGTTTTTGCAGCGATAATGCGTCACAGTGATGGGAAATTAATACTTAAATCTTTGAGTATTAGACCTTAAATTAATAAAAATCAGTTTTACTGATTAACCTACTAAATTCCTGTTAACTAATAGTGTTGGACTGTTTAAAACACAACTCTCCTCTGACCCAACCATGCAACTTCCATTAAGCCCCTCCCCCCGGTCGCTTAGCCACGCCTGCGCGGACAGTTTAAACATCAACTCTGGACGCTCACTGGCCAGGAGACGGATACGCCCATCACGACCACTGCAGCGTTCTGATTGGCTTTCGGGGAAACTTCGAAGCGCCATTGGTCCGTTTTCCTGAGCGGATAAAAGGCGTCGATGTATTGGCTGAAAAGATGCTATTTCGAATTACGCGCTTCCATTGCTGTGGGACAGGAGGAGTGGTTAAGAGGTTTCGCCAGGGGAGTTCTGGGAAATGAAGTGTATGATCGTATAACATTAGCGAAATCAGTCAGAAGAAATGTGCATTTTTTCATATATTAAATCAAATTCATTTTTAAATCTTACGCCCAAAACAAGGCTCAAAACGAGCATGTACTCTAATAAACTAAACATAGTACTTTCAGCTAAAGCATATTAGATAGAACTTACCTCATAAAAAAATATTGTCACGATTATAATCATATATTCTGCTACATGTATTAAATAATACATCATATTTAAATAATTTCAAACTTTTTAAATTACCCCACTTATTTACCATTCCTTTAAAAGAAAGATCCTTGATTTTTAAAATGTGGTTACATATTTACTGAGTACAAAAACTATTATAGTGTTATTATATAATGCATTTAATTCATCCCTATAGTAAAAAATAAAAGGAAAACTACCAAAATTTATTTAAAATACATTTATTTCATACTAAGTAAATCCATTAGCACGGGCTAAACAACATATCACTTGAAACTCACTAACATAAATAGGCTAATATTAGTAAATGCAAGACCATTTCGCGAAATGTAAACAACACTGATCCAGAAGCACTTCCTGTTTCAGTTTTTTAACACTATATAAACGTTGGGATAAAACCAACAGAACATATAACTGATTCAAAAAGTTAAACAAACATCTTTAAGATATTTTCTTTACATTTGAAATCAAGAAACCATTTACAAACTGAAACAGGAAGTGCTTCTGGACCAGTGTTGTTTACATCTCGTAAAATGGTAGTTCAAGTAGGCCTTAAGTTCAAAGACTTCAAGTAGCCTATATCAATTTAATACACCAAAAGTACAATTGTACACTCTAAAAAATGCTGGGTTGTTTTAACCCAACGTTGGGTCAAATATGGACTAACCCAGCAGTTGGGTTAAATTTTTACATTACATTTTTAACCCAACATTTCGGGTTTGTCCATATTTGACCCAACGTTGGGTTAAAACAACCCAGCATTTTTTAGAGTGTATACTTATATTAAGTAAACGTAAATGTATTTTTAGTAGCCAAGACTTGTACATGTTGGTATTTATTTTTCTATGGGGTCTTTTTATGAAGACAAGTCAAATAAATAAATGATATATTGATTAGAGTTTTATATTATGTGAGAAGGAGGACTATTGACTGTTTGGGCCAATGGTCAGTCAGCAGTCATTTTACAAAGATGCTGCGACCTAATAATCGGAATCAATTATTATGGATTTCACAAATATGACCTTTGACACAATGTCTTTCGGTTCAAGAAAGTTAAATCATTATCATGTTTATCAGTGTCTGAATGGAGGTTTCAACCACACACTCTTAAAAGTAGTAGGTTCTTTATTGGCATTAGCCTAATGATTGCTTTGCATTGCACAAAAGGTTGAGTTCTTCAGATTTTTAAAATGATGTTCGGTTCACTGAAAGATTTTTTAGGGAACTTAAAATGGCTTCTCCCATGCCATCGCAGTAAAAGCCTCCTTTGGAACCCTTATTTTTTATTAGAGTGGATTGAGACTGCCATGAATGATTGTTGTGTGCTCATGGTAACCGTCACAAAGTGCTGACGATTGGCTTCCATCAAGCCTGTCACGTCTGTGAATATTAGTGGCTTTCATTGAAGACAAAGAGAACGGGGGAAACGCCACACTGGAATGTAATTACTATTCATCTGAGTCATAATTCATGTCATTTTTTGCTTGGTTATACATGATGCGTTCCTCAAAATGAACTGTTTATCAATAGGCTTGTGCATATATTGCATCATTTTTAAAAGTGCAGCAAAAAGCTATTGATACTAATCAACTGCATGCATGATTGAAGTGTCTATTCAAGTCATGAAAGCTTTGCATCTTTTTAAAGAAAGCATTTGAGCCAGTGATCTAATCAGGTGACAGTGAAGAGCAAGAGGTGCTTTAGTCACTCATTGAAAATTAGATTATCGTCAGCAACAAGAAATGAATATAAATAGCACTTAAGGTGCACATAAAGCTTGCTAGATTCTAGACCCTTATATATGATATTCATGTGTATTGTTTTTTTCTCACATTGAAAGATGTTTTATATATATATATACTCAAGGTTTTGACCTTACTTAAACCTTACTGAAGGTCTGACTGTTTTTGAACAGGCACAGAGATAACAGCCTCCACTTACATACAAAGAAACAGAATTGTGCTTTCCAAATGAGGGACATTAAATGGGAGTGTGTGCACCTGTTGAAGAATGAAAGGGTCCAAATGAGGGCTGAATTGACCATGGATGTGTTTCCATGGCAACCTGAAACAACATTATAGTTGGGAATCCAGGTGTGGCGGATCATGTCTCGCAGAGGCTCGGTTTTTCAGTGTTTATCAGCTCTAGTCTCTTGAGCTCAGTGGAAAACATGTTAAATGAGCGTGAGCTATATATAGCAGCGCGCTTACAATTCAGGTACGCCTACTCAACTATGTAACCATTAGAAAAATAAGTATCCTCGTGTTTATTTCTGTGTTAAACAGACTTTCAGAAATATGTTCAGGTCAAGATCAGGGCAGGCGCTTAAACTTTAGTAAATATAAAAAGAAATTGAACTGAATGGGAATGAATCACTGCGGGGCTGGTGGTTTGCTTACATGAGGACGTCAACTTGGAGATTTAAAGGGGTGATGAACTGAGAAATCAAATTTTCCTTGAGCTTTTGACATCTAAGAGGTCATCATATTATAAAATCCTGTGAGTTTCAGAACTGAAAACTCCCTTGTTAGTCCAATAAACGCTTTTATTGACACCAGGCTCAGCAAACGACTCGTTTTTCAAAGTGGGGAACTATGACGTCAAAGAGGATAAAACACCGTACACTGTAAAAAAAATATTGTTGGTTTAACTTAAAAAAATTAAGTAACCTGGTCGCCTTAAAATTTTTAAGTTGATTGAAATGGAAAAAGTGAGTTAATACAATGAAGGAGATTGATTTAATCATCAGAAACTCAAAATAATAAGTTATCTGAACCAAATAAATTAAGTTGATTTGACAAAAGACAAAATGTTGTGATAACAAATCATGAAAATATTTTTTTTACAGTGTAGAAGAAGATCAACGTCGAATTGAACGGATTCCCAATGGAAAAAAAAAAAAAAAATCGAGTCTCGTCCTACATTTTTTTCTTTTTGGAGGAGTCATGCGTCACAGGCTATCGCAACTTCCGTTTTATACCGACTATTGCATTGCGATTCGCAAGCATTTCCATCAGTTTGTGTACCAGTTCAAACCCTTTTAAAGGGTTAGTTCACCCAAAAATGAAAATTCTGTCAGTATTTACTCACCCTCATGTTGTTCCAACCCCGTAAGACCTTCGTTCATCTTCGGAACACAAATTAAGATATTTAAGATATTAAGATCACTCCTGCATACTAGTCCATAGGCTTCTTGAGGGAATGACTTGATGTCCTCGAAAAGACATCGTTAAAATAGTCCGAGTGACTACAGTGGCTCAATTTTAACTTTATCAAACGACGAGAACACTTTTTGTGCGCAAAAACAAACAAAAATAACGACTTTATTTCAACTATTCACTTCCTTCTCCATGGGCCTGTAGTCAGTTAACGTAGTGTGATTGCGTAAAGCTACGTCACACGTAGGCTCACGATTGGCCGACGCTGGTCATGTGTGTGATGCGTGTGACGTACAATAACAGAAGCTTACGCTATTAAACTAGTAACCTGACTCGCGCAGAGGGAGAAATGAACGAATAGTTGAAATAAAAAGTCATTATTTTTGTTGTTTTTTGCAACAAACGAGTGTTCTCGTCGTTTGATAAACTTAAGATTGAGCCCCTGTAGACACTTGGACTATTTTAACGATGTCTTTAGTGACTTTTCGAGACCATCAACCTTTTACGCGTGGCGTTTTTACTCGTCGGTGTGCACACTCTCATTGGCGCCCATTGTTTAGTCACGAGGCGTTAAACGTCTGTGAATATCACACGCAAAATTCGTCCCGGTGTGACCAAGCCTTGACTCTCATGAGTAGCTATTGGTTGGTTGACAAATGTTGATTTAAAGTACAAGTTCGGTATTTTACAATTAAAGCCCTGTTTTAAAGGGTTAGTTCACCCAAAAATGAAAATTCTGTCAGTATTTACTCACCCTCATGTTGTTCCAACCCTGTAAGACCTTCGTTCATCTTCGGAACAAAAATTAAGATATTTAAGATATTAAGATCGCTCCTGCATACTAGTCCATAGGCTTCTTGAGGGTATGGCTTGATGTCCTCGAAAAGTCATTAAAGACATCGTTAAAATAGTCCAAGTGACTACAGGGGCTCAATCGTAAATTTATCAAACGACGAGAACACTTTTGTGCGCAAAAAAACAACAAAATAAGGACTTTATTTCAACTATTCGTTTATATCTCCCTCTGCGCGAGTCAGGTTACTAGTTTAATAGCGTAAGCTTCTGTTATTGCACGTCACACCCATTACACACATGACCAGCGTCGGCCAATGGTGAGCCTACGTGTGACGTAGCTCTACGCAATCACACTACGTTAACTGACTACAGGCCCATTGAGAAGGAAGTGAATATTTGAAATAAAGTCATTATTTTTGTTTGTTTTTGTGCACAAAAGTGTTCTCGTCATTTGATAAAGTTAAAATTGAGCCACTGTAGTCACTTGGACTACTTTAACGATGTCTTGGATGTCTTTTCGATGCCAGCGAGTGTCATTCCCTCAAGAAGCCTATGGACTAGTATGCAGGAGTGATCTTAATATCTTAAATATCTTCATTTGTGTTCCGAAGACGAACGGAGGTCTTACGGGGTTGGAACGACATGAGGGTGAGTAAATACTGACAGAATTTTCATTTTTGGGTGAACTAACCCTTTAAAAATATTATATCCATTGCATTTTCATCATTTTCTTTGTGTTTATTTGTTCATCAGCTCTCTCGATTCAGGGCCAAATTCTCTTTCTAAAGACATATTTCAGTAATCTTGGATTGATCCAAAAAGTGTTATTTTAAACTCTCTGAACCGTATTAGTCCAAATATTTGTCCTGGTGAAACAGGAAACGGATCATCCTTGTTTATTTTGACATTCCTGCCATGCCGTTCTCCCTGTGTGAGCTGAATCTGAGGATAATTGAAGAACCCCAAGCAGGCAATTTTCCAGGAAACTCTCACTGCTTAATTGGTGGATAAATGCAGTGGAACATCTGGTAGAGTTCACCCTGCCATCTGATGCAACAGTCAATTTAGCACCTCCATTTACCCTACTCAAGTTTTCCTCACAAGGATAATTCACCCCCTCTCGGGAAAAGGCTGTTTGATGGCACAAAAATGGGACGTCTAAAAGCCATGCAAGGACTTTTAAGATGATGTAATTTAATTTGCCTTGAAAGATTATATCAAACTGCAGTTTGCCTCTGTGACCTATCATATTGCATTCTGGGACAGAGATGTTAAGTGTGAGACATTTTTAGCAGTTTTAGCATTATCATTAATTCATTTATCACATGCACATGCACTCTTCAGCTTTGGAAAAATGATTATGGACTGTTTTCTATATTAAGATATGGCGTATTTTTAGTTGCGCTTGTGAAAAATAATCCCACTGACTGACATTTAAGAAGGGACCAGAGCTATTGAGTATTCTTTTTCATTTTTTTACAGATTTGTGTGTTGTGTGATGCATGTATAAAAAATAATTTAAAATAAAAATACAAGTTGTGGGTGCATGATAGTATATACTTAAAGAAGAATACACTGCAAACTGAATTCAGACTTCTTTTGACTTGGGTCAGTGAGCAACAACCTAACTACCCAAAACATCCCAAAGACACCAACACCACAGCAAAAAAAAAAAAAAAAAACCCAACACCACAGAAAAAAAAACATCCTAACAGCATATAGCATCCATCTAGAAACACCCTAGCAACACCTAGTGATGCCCTAGCAACCACCCAGAATAGATTAGACACAAACTAGAAACCACATATCAATGCCCTTGAAACCACCCAGAAAACCCAAGCAACCAAACAAAACCTCCTTACAGCATAACAACCATCTGGAAACACCCTAGCAACACACTGGCAAGCAGCCAAACACCCTAGTTATGTCCTAGCAACCACCCAAAATATGGAAAAAGCATAGACACAACATGGAATCAATCACTGCGTAGGCAACAACTCAGAAAAGCCTAGCAACCAAACAAAACCTCCTTACAGCATATCAACCATCTAGAAACACCTGGGCAAGCAGCCAAATACCCTAGTGACGCCCTAGCAACCACCCACAACATAGAACAACAAAACAACATAGTCATCTCCTGGCAACCACCCAGAAAACCCTAGAAACAAAAAAACAACACCCCAACTGCATAGTAACCAAACACTATAGTGATGCCCTAGCAACCACTCAGCAACCAAACGAAACCCCCTTACAGCATAACACTATCATAACCTAGCAACCAAACAAATAGCATAACACTATCATAACACTATCATAACCTAGCAACCAAACAAAACCTCCTTACAGCATATAAACCATCTAGAAACACCCTGGCAAGCAGCCAAACACCCTAGTGATGTCCTAGCAACCACCCAAAATATGGAAACAGCATAGACTCAACATAGACACAACATAGAAACAGTAACTGCGCTGGTTACAACCCAGAAAAGCCTAGCAACCAAACAAAACCTCCTTACAGCATATAAACCATCTAGAAACACCAAGGTAAGAAGCCAAACACCCTAGTGACGCCCTAGCAACCACCTAGAACATAGAAAAACAAAACCACATAGTCAAAAAAAAAACAACAACAACACCCCAACAGCATAGTAACCAAACACCATAGTGATGGCCTAGCAACCAAACAAAACCTCCTTACAGCATAACGACCATCTTGAAACACCCTAGCAACACCCTGGCAAGCAGCCAAACACCCTAGTGAAGTCCTAGAAACCACCCAAAATATGGAAACAGCATAGACTCAACATAGACACAACATAGAAACAATCACTGCGCTGGCAACAACCCAGAAAAGCCTAGCAACCAAACAAAACCTCCTTAAAGCATATCAACAATCTAGAAACACCAAGGCAAGCAGCCAAACACCCTAGTGATGCCCTAGCAACCACCCAGAACATAAAACAACAAAACCACATAGTCATCTCCTGGCAACAACCCAGAAAACCCTAGAAACAAAAAAAAAAAACACCACAACAGCATAGTAACCAAACACCACAGTGATGCCCTAGCAACCAAACAAAACCTCCTTAAAGCATATCAACAATCTAAAAACACCAAGGCAAGCAGCCAAACACCCTAGTGACGCCATAGCAACCACCCAGAAAACCCTAGAAACAAAAACAAAAAACACCACAACAGCATTGTAACCAAACACAATAGTGATGCCCTAGCAACCACCCAGAATATATAAACAGGATAGAAACAACCTAGAAACCACATAACAATGCCCTGGAAGCCACCCAGAAAACCATGGCAACTAAACTAAATATCCTAACATTATAGCAACCACATAGTTACACCTTAGATACTGCATATCATCGCCCTGGTAACCACCCATAACAAACTATCATGACAACCGCTCACATTTTCATTTACAGAAAATGAAAACATTTAGTTTTACATTATTTGGCAAATAAAAACACTATATGGGTCAATAAAATAAAACGCCAGTTTTTTACTGCCACTTGGAGAAAAAGAAGCTTGAGGGAATACTCTAAAAACAATTTTTTTTAGAAAAAAAAACGGAAAGAAAAAAAGCTATGCCTTTTATCACTACTCAATTAACAACTTAAAAGTTCAACGAAACGTGACCTATTTTTAAAGCCGCTCACTTTTCTCAGCGCTCAGAGAGGAAGCAGGCGTGCTGAAGTTGCGCTGAATCCGTGTGCATGTGAGAAGGCAGGAAAGGGAGCTGGTGTAATTGATCGGAGAGTTCAGCGGAGCGGGAGAGGTCACCGCCGGCCGGCTCTAAAGTCAAGACAGGGTGGAACGGGGAGGAAAAGCTTCAGTGCCAGGATTCCTGTAATCTTCCCTGACCATCACACGCCCAGAGTCGCCTCCTGTGGCCTTTTCCCCTTTTCCCTAAATCAACCTGTTTCCTGCTCAAACATTCACACGCTAACTAGAGTTTACAGTCTCTGGTGGAAGGGCACGGACGTATCACACGGCACGCTCGGTTTGTGGGAAATTACCTGTGGTTAGGTAGTGCCTGAGCACAGAAGTGGAAAGCGAGGATTAGGGAAAGGAAGTGCTCGGGTTGTTAATGGATATCTCATACGGAAGAAGTGCAGAGTAAGAACAGCACTATATTGATCCTGAACTAAAGCTGCTTGTCTTGCTGACGATCATACACACTTAGAAGAAAAGGTTCTATAGAGACCCTTAAAAGGTTCTTTCAGTGCTACATATTTGAAACCCCTAAAAGGTTCTATACACTCTTAAAAAAGGGTTCCTCTGGGTTCTATCAGTGACTTTTTATATAGAGACATGTCAGTTCCTCAATCCTTATACAAATGTATGGGAAAACCTGTAACACTAAAGATGGCGGTTGTATGCAAATGCCCCGCCCCTCCTGTGGACAGCCAATCATCTGCTTTTAACGGTCAAACTGGGAAACATTTAAATACACTGTTTAAAAAGGCGGCAGATTTGATATGCAGTGTATGTGTGCGTTGTGTAAATACTAGACATCCCAAGTCTCCCAGAAGTTCTGGGTGTCTCCCGCAGATTGATAGAGGCTCGCTTATGCCCGCAAATTAGTTCAAATATCTCGGAATCTAGAGCCAGCGAGCGAGCAAGAGCGCGCGCACATTTTGGGTGCTTCTCATTTCTTATTTGTGCATCCTCGTTTCCTTTCCTTGCTTCCTTTCCTTGCGTCTCAGCTCCACCCCCTGTAGGACGCGCGGGAAGGAAGCGAGGAAAGGAAAGGAGGACAGAGGAATCGAATTAAAGGGTACCTATTTTGGGTTTTTGAAAATTGCCCTTCATGTAGTATTTAACATAGATCTAATGGCACTTTTCCACTACACAGAACCAGCTCGCCTCGGCTCGGCTCGGCTCGACTCGACTCGCCTTTGTTTGGTTTTCCACTGTGTAAAAGTTGTACCTGTACCTGCTTTCGGGTACTTTTTTTCGTACCACCTCAGGCGAGGTTCTAAGCGAGCTGAGGCGATACTAAAATGTGACGTAAAACAAT